>CAOLHI010003859.1:0-148033 GCA_948474755.1 Ctenosaura bakeri | reverse complement strand
CTGTTATGGCAGGCGTCGGAGAGGTAAAAAGGTGTCCACCCAGTGCTTTTCCAAGTGAGTGGTACAGACCATACAGGTGGCATATGAGCTTGCAAAGCAACCTCTACCAGCCTTCCTTCAAGCTTACTCTACGAGAGCCGTGGCAACATCTGCAGCCCTCCTGTGAGGAGTGGACTTGCCTGAACTCTGCCATGTGGCGACCTGGTGCCAGCCATTGACCTTCGTGCGCCACTACAGGCTCGACTGCCGGTCCCGTCGAGATGCTCGCTTTGGACGTGCTGTGCTGGCTTCTGTACTCTAGGACCTGACCCACCGTCCTACTGGTAAGCTACACAGTCTCCTATTGTATGAGGCACAGAGACCACGAAGAAGAACAACAGGTTGCTTACCTTTAACTGTAGTTCTTCGAGTGGTCATCTGTGCCTCATACATGCCCGCCCTTCCTTCTACTCTTTTTCAGGTCCCTATACTTCTTACAGCAGACCACAGAACTGAGGAGTGACCGTTGCTCGGCGGGCTGAGCATGCGCAGTACCGGCATGGGGGAGGGGTTCCCGCCAAGCTACTAAGCTCTAGAATTTTCCGTACACTACCGCACAGGCGCGAAAGCTTCTATTGTATGAGGCACAGATGACCACTCGAAGAACTACAGTTACAGGTAAGCAACCTGTTCTTACTTGAACTATGTATCCAGGATATGAGATGTAGCTCAAATATACCAGTTTGTGAATCCCAGCTTCATTGTTTGCACTATATATAAATGTGTTCAAATAATAATGAAAAGTGGAATGTGTTTGACATCCTTTGTCCTCTTTTTTAAAAGCCTTTGAGTTTAGCAGAGTAGCTCTTTGAGTTATTTCCATATATATGAGGCAAAAGATTTTGAGATCTGTCAAAGTATATTGAAACAAAGCTATAGCCACAAGTCAGATACTAATAGAGTGAGAAACAGATGTTTTACTACGTTCTAAATGTTGCAGGTATTGTCTGGAGTGAAAATACATTAATGGAATATCTGGAGGATCCAAAGAAATACATTCCTGGAACAAAAATGATTTTTGCTGGCATTAAAAAGAAGAATGAAAGAGCAGATCTCATTGCATACTTGAAAAAAGCAACCTCTTCATGAAACATTGCAGCTTCTATGATTTCACAGGAATTCCCAGTGAGCATTATACTTGTACATGTTCATTACCTGAAAGAAAATAAAAAGTTGGCCTTTTCAAGTGCTCTGTCTACCTACTAACAAAACAAAGTGTCTATTGTTGTTTCTTTTATCTTCATCTCCTTGTCCAAATATTTCAGTCTCTATTCTTTTACTGTAAATAAAGCCCTTTAATAACAAGATTCCTAGTTCTCACAAAAAAGAAATAAAAGGATTGTAAAGTCAGTAATGGTAATGTTTACTGAATAGAATAAATGAAAAAAGGCTTATTCTTCTGTCTGTGGCAATCCACAACTTATGGCCCAACAGGACATCTGGGGCACCCACTAGGATCATAGTAACTCTTGCTTTTGCTCTCTGCCTGGATCTGCAGAAATGGAGGTTGGGCTGGGTTGTCAAGCACCTGGCAAGTCACACTAAGGCAGCACTAGAGTGGTGCTGCCCTTGTGAAAAGTGACCCTACGTACTTGCAGTTGCAATGTTTTATTCAGACCAGCTTTTGAGTTAAATCAATGGGAGAACAGGCTGCTCATCATTCTGCAGAACTCTGCTAAAGTAAAAGAGAAAGAGCTGACAAATGCAATCAGTCTGAATGAAGTCAAGGGCAAAGACATCTGGCTTTAGAATTCTGGTCACTGTTGCGTCACATTGATGTATTTAGAAACAGTATCAGAGAAACAATATGCTTATCCATTTAAATTCAAAATGTTACCTCCCACTGTTATATGCAACATTTCAAATATCATAGAATCATAGAAATGTAGAGTTGGAAGAGATCACACGGTTCATCCAGTCCAACCCCCTGCCATGCAGGAACACCCTCAAAGCACTCCCGACAGATGGCCATCCAGCCTCTGCTTAAAAACCTCCAAAGAAGGAGACTCCACTATACTCCGAGGCAGCACATTCCACTGCCGGACAGCCCTGACTGTCAGGAAGTTCTTCCTAAGGTTCAGGTGGAATCTCCTTTCCTGCAGCTTGAATCCATTGCTCCCTGTCCTGGTCTCTGGAGCAGCAGAAAACAAGCCCTCTCCCTCCTTTACGTGGCATTCCTTCAAATATTTAAACATGGCTAACATGTCCCCTCTTAACCTTCTTTTCTGCAGACTAAACATACCCAGCTCTCTAAGTCTATCCTCATAGGGCATGGCTTCCAGACCCCTCACCATTTTGGTCACCCTCCTCTGGACTTGCTCCAGCTTGACCATGTCCTTCTTGAATTGGGGCCCCCAGAACTTGACACAGTATTCAAGATGAAGTCTAACCCAAAGCAGAATAGAGTGGTACCAGAACCTCCCTCGATCTAGACACCATACTCCTATTGATGCAACCGAGAATTGCATTGGCTTTCTTGGCTGCTGCATCACACTGCTGACTCATGTTCAGCTTGTGGTCTATGAAGACTCCTAGATCCCTTTCACACGTACTGCTATCCAGCCACGTGTCCCCCATCCTATATTTCTGTATTCCATTATTTCTGCCTAAGTGTAGGACCTTACACTTTTCTCTGTTGAATTTCATTTTGTTAGCCTTGGCCCAGCTCTCCAAGCCATCCAGGTCATTTTGAATTTTGATCCTGTCCTCTGGCGTATTAGCAACCCCTCCCAATTTGGTGTCATCTGCAAATTTGATGAGCATGCCCTCTATTCCTTCATCCAAGTCGTTGATGAAGATATTGAACAGGATTGGGCCCAGGACAGAACCCTGTGGCACCCCACTAGTCACTTCTCTCCAGGATGAAAAGCAGCCATTGGTGAGCACCCTTTGGGAACGGTCAGTCAACCAGTTACAGATCCACCTGACAGTAGCCCTGTCCAGCCCACATTTTACTAGCTTCTTTGCAAGAATGTCATGGGGAGCTTTGTCAAAGGCCTTACTGAAATTGAGATATGCTACATCCACAGCATTCCTTTCATCTATCAAGCTAGTAACTAGAGCTAGAGCTAGTGCTAGAGATAAGATTCGTCTGGCATGACTTATTTTTGAGAAATCCATGTTGATTTCTCATGATTACCGCATTGCTTTCTAAGTGATTAGAAACTGACTGCTTAATGATCTGCTCCAGGATCTTTCTGGGTACTGATGTCAGGCTGACTGGGCGATAATTATTTGGGTCCTCTTTTTTTCCCTTCTTGAAGATGGGGACAACATTTGCCCTCCTCCAGTCTGCTGGAACTTCTCCTGTCCTCCAAGATTTCTCAAAGATTATAGCAAGCGGTTCTGAAATGACCTCTGCCAGTTCTTTTAATATCCTAGGATGCAATTCATCTGGCCCTGGAGACTTGAATTCATCCAGTGTGGCCAGGTATTCCTGTACCACCTCTCTACCTATTATGTGCCGCATTTCCCCTGCTTCCTCATCTGCTCCCCAATCGCCAGGTTGAGTGCTTGTATCTTTCTGGGAAAAAACTGAGGCAAAGAAGGTGTTAAGTAGTTCTGCCTTTTCTCTTCCCCCTGTTAATAACTCGCCATCTTCTCTGCGCAGCGACCCTATTGTCTCCTTCTTTTTCCTTTTGCTGCTGACATATTTTAAAAAGCCCTTTTTATTGTTTTTAATGTGTCTGGCCAGCCTAAGTTCGTTCTGTGCTTTAGCCTTTCTGACCTTCTCCCTACATCTCCTGGCTACTTGCTTAAATTCTTCTTTGGTGGTTTCCCCCTTCTTCCATTTCCTGTACTTGTTTCTCTTAACACTTAGCTCAGCTGAGAGTTCTTTAGTCAACCATTCTGGTTTCTTCAGATGCCTTCCATTTTTCCTCCTTATTGGCACAGTTTTAGACTGTGCCTTCAGTATCTTCCTTTTAAGGAACTCCCATGCCTCCTGAACTCCTTTCCCCTACCTCATTAACAAGGTCATCCCTGTTGGTCAGGATCAGATCTAGAATGTTTGATCCCCTTGTCACCTCTTCCACCTTCTGGACCATGAAATTGTCTACAAGACAAGCAAGAAACTTGCTGGACCTTGCTGTCTTGGCAGAGTTTGACTGCTAACATACATCTGGGTAATTGAAATCTCCCATTATTACTGTATCTCTCCTTTTTGAATGTGCAGTCATTTGGTTGAGGAAGGTGTCATCAAAGTCCTCAGTCCGGGTTGGAGGTCTGTAGTAAACCCCCACCAGAATATCCCTATTGTTTCTCGCTCCCTTAATTCACCCAGATGCTATCCACCTGGCTTTCTGGGTTTAAGTCATGGATCTCTTCACAGGTGAAAACATCTTTGACATACAAGGCTATTCATCCTCCTTTCTTGTTTGTTCTGTTTCTACAAAATAGGCTATACCCCTCTATTCCTACATTCCAATCATGAGACTCATCCCACCAGGTCTCAGTGATGCCTATCAAATCGTATTTATTTTGTTGTACTAGGAGTTCAAATTCATCTTGCTTGTTTCCCATACTCCGTGCATTAGTGTAGAGACACTTAAGTCCCCAGGCCCTTCCTGCAAGTCCTGTACTACAGTTTCTACTCCTCCCACAGTTGGATGCTTGTACTACTTAGCCAATATCATTTGGGCCTTTCCCCCCTGCACTCACCGAGTCCTTGCCCTGAAAAATATTGTCTCACTCCCCAGCAGAACTTAGTTTAAAGACCTCTTAATCCTCCTTGTGAGACTGTTTGCAAAAACATTCCTGCCAAGTTTCGTGAGGTGCAGCCCGTCCCTTGCCAGAAGCCCAAGTTCTTGGAAATTCAGGCTGTATTCCAAAAACCCAAACCGTTGCTGGTGGCACCATGTGCGTAGCCAGTTGTTGACCTCTGCTGTTGCCCTTTCCCTTCATGTGCCATGTCCTTGAACAGGGAGGAGAGACGAAATGAGCACCTGTGCTCCAAGGTCCTTAAGCTTTGTCCGCATAAGCTCATAGTCCTTTGCGATGTGGTAAAAGCTACGCCTTGCATTGTCATTGGTTCTGACATGAACCAAAATGAGGGGCTTAGGGTCAGTGGGCTTGACCAGCCTGGTTAGTCTCTCTATTACATGGTTGATCGTGGCCCCAGGAAGACAGCAGTCTTGATTGAGCTTGTTTGGTTTGCAAATTTCCGGTTTGCTTCCTCTGAGCAAGGAGTCCCCAACAACCAGAACTCGCCTCCTCTGAGGCTTGTCCGGGGCTCCTCGACGAGCAGGTTTCAAACATTTCAAATATGTTAAGATAGAATTCCACAACCATTATTTAGGATTTAGTTAAACTAGGATGTGCATGTCATTGAAAATTTGCAGTAGGGACTGATATTTTGGAAAGGGGAAGAACATCCAGAACTAGGCATAGCATGAGGTTTGATGTAAGTCATAACGGAGTATGAAAAACCTCCTTATTGAATGAGTGACCACGTTTTTAATTTGACGTATGTGTTGGCATATATGATAATATCTCACCACTGGACAATTGAAGCATTGTCAGTAATCCCCTCAAGGGCAGAATACGCAGAGCTATTAACTTCTCACAGTAGAATGCTCTGTAGATGAGTTCCTAGAAAGGAGGATATAGCCCAAAGGTACATGATGGAACAATTCTACTGAAACAAGTAGGTTTGGGTCAGATCAATGTCTGGATGAAAATACCCCATACAAAACGCTTGAAGGTCACACTAGAAGTTATGAGGAATGATATTCACCAAAATCAGTGCATTTCTTTCCAGCAATGTGCTTAACATTAGTGGATGCAAAGTAAGCCAATGTTTATATACTAATGATCCATCACAAAACAAAGCTTGCCAAATGCAGGTGAGGACAATCTTGTGCTATAAAAACAGAAATATTTCACACTTGTGGGAGCGCCTGTTCTAAATAAATGCTAGTGTATCGTAATTTCATCCTGACCTTCTGAGCTGAAACATGGGAAGTAAATAATGTCTTTTTTTAAAGGTATGCTTAACCAACAAAGGAAGGCTGTTCCAACTGTCCTGTTGTGGAAACCAAGCTGGTCATCCTTTTACTGACTTTCAGGGAGCTGTTGCCATTCCCTCAGTTGAGCCTAGTTCTTGAATGGGAGAGGATCCTCAGATAATATTTACCAGAGAAGATGGATGAAGGATTAGCATCCAATCCACAGTTTCTCCTGCCTACAGGGAGCCAATGATTGTCAACCTTTGGCCCTCCAGATATCTCCGTCCCAGAATCCTTGGTCATTGACTATGGTGGCTGAGGCTTCTGGAAGTTAAACTCCAGACTATCTGGTCCTAAATGCAGTGTAATGATTTTGGAGTGAAAATCCTTGTCAGTGCAATTGAACTGGATTACACCTTTGCGTGGTGTAGTGATTTGAGCATTGAACTATGATCCTGGAGACCAGGGTTCGATTCTCTGCTCAGCCATGGAAACCCACTGGGTGACTTTGGGTGTATCACACATTCTCAGCCCCAGAAAACCCCTTGACAAGGTTGCCATAAGTTAGAAACAAAGGCACCACCACCACCACCACCACAAAAGTGGTTTTGCAAATATAATTGTGCAAATATAATTGTGCAAATGTTTTGCTCAATATCTGACACAATTAAAACAATAAAAACAAAACATACAGGTGCTAGAGAGCCAAAAGTTAAGAGCTACTGCGTTAGGGGAGCACAAACAACTTACTTGCTCAGACAAAGGTTCATAGATACATGACAATATTGACAGTTTATACAGAAAAATATAAGGAAGATTGACAGGTGAAGGAGATTTCTCCATCTGAGCTAAAATACACATAAGCAGAGCATTGGGGAGATTACCTAGTTATACATGCCTAAAGCCCAAGATTATGTTTAGTTCCTAGGAGAAAGGGTATCCTAGAAAGAAAAATCAAACCTGCATATTGGGGGCAATTCTTGTGTGTGGAAAGAACAAAAGTGTAGAAACGAGATGCTAGTTGTATTGGGACTACGCTGGGAGATTCTAAGAGGTAGGTATTCTTAGCTTGGATCAGAGCTGCATGGGCATACTTGAAATTACAACATAAATGGATTTTAAGCACTATACATTTCAGTTTAACTCACAGAGGCCTGTAGTTGTATCCCAACCTTGTGAAAGCAGCAGTCACTTTTGGATGCAATGGTTGAGAGGTGCCTGTGTGAAGGAATACTTAAGTCTTTCTCCACAGTCACCTCTTCTGTTCTTCCCAAAGTCCCTTTTCCAAACAGGTCATCTAGCCTCCCATTAACAACATTTTGTATGGAACTTGGGAACTGGCCCTCATGCAGCCAACATTAAACCCAAATGCCTGCCTTGAGTCCCATGAGGGTCAATAGGAAGTGTAATCAATCAATCAATGATCAGTTTTTAATTTATTTTAATACTGTTAATGTTCAATTCACTAATAAGAATTTCTGGTCTTTAAGGTAATTGTTCTTATTGAACCAAAATGTTTCTGTTGCTATGCCTACAGAAACATGGACAACAGGACTTGGTAACAGATCAGGTGGGGCCAAACTCCTGGGGCCAATTGTGTAGTGGTGATGACAGTGGCCATTCCCTCACTACCCTCTTATAGTGCGATTATTACACTTTCAACATCCTATGGAATCCTGGGGTTTGCAGTTTAGGATGTTGAAAGTGGAATAATTGCACTATAAGAGGGTAGTGAGGAAATGGCCTGTGCTGGTGAGGTGGACTTTTCTGGTTATTCCTTTCATTTTCCTGTAAGCCTCACTAGAAATGTGGTAGCTCTGCTTAGAAAAGGAAGTACAACCCAGATTAGCTGCTCTGTTATTATGTGCCTTCAAGTTGACTCTGACTTACGGTGACTGCATGATCTTTTCTTTTTAAAAAAGTGTGTGTGTGTGTGTGTGTGTTCTGGAGAGGTTCACTATTGCCTTCCTCTAAGGCTGAGGGATTGTGACTTGCTCAAGATCACCCATTTGGGTTTCTCTGGCTGAACATGGATTCAAATCCTGTTCTCCCAGAGTTAAAGGCCAACAGTCTAATCACTACCCGATGCTGGCTCTCAGGCTGTTGTAGGTTGCTGTACACAAATGTTTGCTAAGCTGGCCATATATGTAAGGCTTCAGCAATATGTACACATAAATGTATATATATGAACACAAGTTATCAAACAATTTATCTTGGGATTGTATCAGGAGTACTATTTTGATGTAAATAGGATTAAATCCTATGGTGTGTTTTTTTCTCATAGAAAAAGGATAAGATCCCTCTTAGAAAAGAATTTCACAATTTCAATACACATTCTGTTTTTGGGGAAGTGCTTCTTTGGTACTTCTTCTGATTTGATTTTGTTCTTAAATATAATGATCCATTGCTATCCAATACCATGGGGGAAGGAAAGTTTGTTCTCCCCACTTAGCTATTTGGACTGCAACTCCCAGCAGCCCTGTCCATCAAAGCCACTGGCAAGTTGCAGCCCAAACATTTGGAGGGCCAAAGGTTCCCCAACCCTGCAATACAGTGTCTTTATTCAACTGCCTTAGAAAGGACTGATCATCTTCAGTTTTCATCAGTGTTAATTGCATGGCTTAGGGGAGGATATGTACCAGCCACAGAGTGCGTGTGTGTGTGCTCGTGCGCGCTTCAGGCAGTTAAAACATTCTAAGGTTGGTGGGGCTTAAATTAATCAGGGCTCCTCCTTTGTAACAGAAAGACACAGTTCATGAATACTAGAAAAACTCAGTATCCAGAGCTTGGCCTCAGCCTTGTCTCCCTCTTCTGTTTTCTGTCAGATAGATAGGTTCTGTTCGTATGTTAACACTCAGATCAGCTCTTCATTCCATTCTTAAAATGTGCTTCTAAGCTACAATAAGTGTGATGGTGATACTTCTCCTGTATTATCAGCTGGCTCAAAACATTTCTCTGCTTTAAGGAAGGAACAGATGTAGGTTGCCCAGTAGCCATGGTCAGCCAAATTATTTGGGGACCTGAGATAAAAGATCCCGCTAATATCTTCTCATCTCCCCCGCCTCCACCAAACAGTGCAACAATTATCAAACAGTTGGCTGCCCATTCTCAACACCTGCAATCAGCCACCTGCAGTGACTGCTTTACATCTCCACCTAACAGTTGGGCTGGCCATGTCACTGAGACCTGGCCACAACAGCAGTTGTCTTTGCTTGATCATACTCCCAGGAGAAGCCCAGATTGGTGGGGGGCTCTATTTATTTCTATGCCTCTCTTCTAGGCTCTCCGATGGTCTGGGTAATGGTTGATGCCAAGCACCTCCACCTTCAGATTTGCTTTCCTTTTGTATACTCTGTTATGGACTCTGCAATGGTGCCACGAGGAGGCTCAAAGTGTAGGTGTTCTTCATGACAAGTCCCTGTGGCAATACCCCCAAGAATTCAGCTAGACATTTAGTTCTGTTTCCTAGGACCAGGAAGAACCACTTTCTTTCAGAAACAACAGATATATGTGGCATGGTACAGATTAACAAATGTTATTACGATGCAGACTTTCATGGACTGCCTATGTATTCTGGCCATTTTAATTTCTACCAGGAACAAGTCTTCTGCAAAGCAAACAGGTCATAAGGGTACCTTCAAGACCAGGGCTGCGCCCAAATACTTTGCATGACAGCAGACATAGCTCACAACAGTAAATTATTGCTCTTTAAATCCATCCCCTCTCTATTGTGAGGACTGCAGTGAGGCTAAGGGGAGGAAAGAGACTTTGGGGTGGGTTGTGTCAATGGGAGACATTCCCATCATCATTTCTAATCAAAAAGCAAGCTCCAGTTTGACTGGTGCAATGATCTGATGTATGCAGCTAGAAATCAATCAACAATTTATTACAGACATAGACCAGCACGACAGCTAGAAAGTCAATGGTGCAAGCCAGTCTTGTGCACACTTTAGGCCAGTGGTTCCCAAATTTTGATTCTCTGGCTGTTTTTGGACTTCAGTTCCCAGAAACCCTAGCCAGCTTAGCCAACAGACAGGAATTCTGGGAAATGAAGTCCAAACTATCTGGAGGACCAAAGTTTGGGAACCATTGCTTTAGGCACTTTAGAGCCCATTTTAATCATCTTGAGCCCTGCTGGTCAAGAAGCGCAACATGCCCTGACACAGATCTGCAGTACATGCCCACTGGCTGTTGCAGAGTCTAGGACATGAACCTGTGGATTCAAATGACAAGAGCAGAGATTCCACCTTCTTTCTAGTTGGATTGAAAGCAATGGCATTTTTTTTTTCTGAGCAAACAAACCTAGGATTAGATCGCACAGCATCCAAACGTGCCTGGCCCCTGAAAGAGTGGGGTTCTAGGCTATTAGTGGACGCAGTAACTTTTCCACGTTCTGCCTGTTCCCTCCTGGATTCCTCTTTGCTCGCGGCAACGGGAGCAGCAGCGCTCAGACGAAACAGCACCTTCGCCCCGTCGTTTTGAGGTCTCAGTTTTACGCACGGGGACGTAGGCAGCTGAATGCAGGCGCGGAAAAACAGGAGGCCCCCCCGCCGCCGTTCCCCGCACCCTCGGCAGTATCGGTGCTGAGAGTGATGCCAAGGAGCATCCCGGACGCCAGAGGACCAGGGCCGGGCGCCACGGGGTCCTCTGTGGGTTCGGAGCCCGGAGACGCCCCGTCCGGTGCCAGCTGGATGGTCACGGGAAGCGAGGCGGCGCCAGAGGGCGGCAGCGGCGGCCCAAAGAGCCTCGACTCTGCCCAGCGACAGGCAGGGCGCGGGCGGGCCGGCGGGCGGAGCAACGGCGGCGGATCTTCTCCAAGAAAGGGGATGCCCGAGGGGAAATCCCAGCACGGGAGCGCGCCCGCCCGCGCGCGCCCACAGGCTCCACTTTCACGGGTCTGGAAACAAAGACGCGCGGGTTTTCCCTGGAGGAGTTTCTTTCCAAACGGGCGTGTCCGAGGGCTGCAATTGTGGGGGCAATTTATGTGAACACCGCTGGTTTTAACTTTAAAAAACCGGCCTTGGGTTCCGAACTGGCAAAAAAGTGGAACATAAGAAGCCAACCAACCAACACCTCATAGTCCATGGAGGAGCGGGGAGAATGTGACTCTCCAGATGTTGTTCAACTGCAACTCTCCTGAGGCGGAGCAAATGGGAAAGAATGATGGGAACTGGAATGGAAGATCATTGCACTAGAAGCAGTGGCTCATCTGACCACCGACACAGATGCGAATAGACTGACTTTTGAGTCCCAGCATCCTTTCCAGTGACAGCGTTCAGTCCCAGAACACATGAAGTGGTGACATTTTTCAAAAAAGGTTTCTCTGAACTCCCGGACAGGCTCTCCCTTCCTCACACCTGAGTAAAACGATACTCGACTCCCACGTTTCCCAGATGTAAGGCTGGCAGAGGGCAAGAGAGCCTCCCAGCTTTTAGATCAGGTTGAGACCACGACATTTTGCCTCCTGAGGCAGAGCAACACACGGGACGCGGTCCCGGTCAAGGCGACCCACATGATTCCGGCCCCCGAGGCAGACACCTCTCCCCCATCCTCGGGCGGTAGAAAATCAACAAGAACATAAATAACAACAATAATACCCATGAGAAACGTGCTGTCCCATTATAACCCGCGATCTGAGGAGCTGCCTCAGCGCCCAGAAGTACGGCTGGCTGGCATTTTTCCTTCTGCTCCCTACGCCCCCCACCCCATCCCCGCTTCCTTGATAAGCTTCCCCCCGCGCGCGCCTGGACAACCCTCAGAAAAGCCACGCCATGCAGAATGGCTGGCGCGCTGGGGGTGAGGCCCCGCCAGAGTAAAACCATTCGGTCAGGTGTGGAGAGGTGAGCCAACACGGAGGTAACTCCTAAACGTTGATTCAATGGATCTACTCTAATCAGGGAAGGGAGGGCTGATGGTCAAAGGAGATTAAGTCAAATCTATTTAAATATTAATTAAAATGCTCTAACGAACAAAGGGGAGAAGTGGAGAGTTTGCTCGTGATTTCTGAGGAGACTTCTGCCCAGTAAATAATACTGTAGGAGAAAGACTCGATTCTCTTCTCTCTCTGTGTGTGTGTTCATATATATTTATGAGCCTCCTTCGGACTGAGGCCATTTCCGCACTAGACTGTTATAGCGCTGTCGTTCCACTTTCAACATCCTATGGAGTCCTGGGGTTTGCAGTTCAGGGAGGGGCCGGCTGGCCCCTCCCTGAACTGCAAACCCCAGGACTCCATAGGATGTTGAAAGTGGAACGACAGCGCTATAACAGTCTAGTGCGGAAATGGCCTGAGCCAAACCCCTTTCAAACCATCCTCCTTGTTTGCTTCGCCTGCAGCCACAGACACCCCGGGGCTCAACCCCCTTCCATGTTCTGACTGCGGGAATGGAACTCGCGACTCTCCGCGCGGGCCCTACAGCTTCAGCGAGCTGGACCCTCCCTGACTATAGTTTCCTTCTCCTTCATCCGCGAGGCAGCTGCAAATCTCCCTCGTCCATTCCCCTCCGAGAAAGGCATTTTCTCCCTGGAATCTTCCTTTCCCGCCTTCCATCAAGGTAGCAGCCAAAGCAGACGGGTGGAGGGGGGAGGGAGGGAGAGAACAGTTAAGGAGAAAAAAAAGTCGCTCCTTTCCACAGACCCTCACTCGGGAATCTAAAATTAGCAAACGCTGTGCGTATGTATGTTTGTGTGCTGAAACCCATCCGCGCTCCCCATCACGCATGCTCAAACAGGAATCTCCCTCTCCCTCTCCCTCTCCGTTTGCAATTGACAACTTTTCAGCTGCTTCGCAACGCGCTCTTCTTTCTCAATGAGCAGCCATCAGCCGGTACGTGGCCGCCAGGTGGTCGTCACGCGGAGAGAGGGAAGGGAGAGAAAAAAGCAAGGCACCAGCAGGATCTTCCTTTCCGGCAATTATAAAGCGAAAAGGCATAGATCAAAGTTAGATCTGCAGCCAAACCTCAAACAGAATTGAGCCGATAAGCTAGTGAACTTCCCGCCTCATCACTTTGGCTAAATTCAAAGTTATAATCTAGGACAGATATTTAGGTCAGAGTCTTTGGAGAGCCTCTGCCTTTGTCTGGTTCAATTAAGGTTTCTGTCAAAGTTTGTAGTGTCTGATCGTTAGATGGAGAACGGCTCCTCCCTTACGATGTGAAGCCACCGCAGTAAGGAGGACGAACGAGTTTTTATTGCAGAGAGGGCTGGAGAACCCAGCCCGTTCCTCTACCCACCTCCGTCACCAAATTCCGCGTGTGCCCCTGCGAAGGGCCCGTCGTCTTCTAGAGCTACCCTTAGACTTTCTCGCTTTTGGACTTCTATCTCTGCTTAAGTGTATGTAGTTTAAAAAAAAACAACCCACAACAGTTCTCGGAAGGCTCAAGCCTTCGTAAAACCAACCTGGCCTGGCAGACCTTCAGACACTAACTCTAACACCGCTGTGTTAGTAAGCCGAAAAAAAGAACTCCGCACATGTTCCAAAGCACTGTTTCTCTGGCATCTCCTAATCTATTTCTAGCTTCAGCTTTGGGGACGGGGCTGAAGTCTCCTTAAAAGGTCGCCTTTTCCCGCACCTTCCTCGGGCTCTTTTGAAACCCGGTCCCCCGGGGCGACTGCCGTAGGGCTGGTTGAGCGCTAGGCTCCCATTGAGGAAAAAGGTGGACATCTCTCTCATTCATGATTTCCCTTTCTGAAATCGCTTCCATTCATGCCCCTGCGCCGCAGACGTTTTCCACGTGCCGAGATCCATGTCTTTAGGTTCCCTAGGATTTTTGCGTAGGCATCGATTTAGCCATGAAATGTGCTCCTCCACGTGTGAGTTAAAAATAGCTCAGCGTCAGTCCGTCTCGGTGGATGCGGTCGGGTTTTCGTCTCGCGGCGGCAGGAGGCGGCGGCGGCGCCCCGTGCGCACTCTGGCGTTTCTTTCTCTCTCCCTTCCTCCTCCTCTTCAGACCTTCAGACCCGCACATTGTCCGGGACAGGTAACCACGTGCGGGGCCCGGCGCTCCAGGGGGAGACTTCCCGGGGCCCAAAGGGAGCAGGCGCAGACGCCCTCCCTCCTATCACCCCCCCCATTCTTATAGGATTGCCATACCCATCGCTGCTGTGATCGCAGAAGAGCCAAACGCTGTCCCCTTTTGCCGCCCCAATCTTGGTACTCAGGTGTCTTCCATCACGGAGGAAGGATGCGTCCACATGCCCAGCGAATCCATGACAATGGATTTTCTAGGCGCGAGTAAGTTCATTGTAGCGTATTTTTTAAAAAAAAAAAAAAGGAAAAAAAGATTATGCTGCAAACTAGGGCCACAAGCCTTCGCAGACTTGGTCTAGAGTAAAACCCCCACTCGAGAGCATTGGGCTCGGGGTTGCCTTCAGTGGATTCCCTCCTCATAGGCTTCATTAGTGATTTCTGTACTGACGCATCACGGATTGCAAGAGAAAAGCAACAAGGTTGGAGGAGGAAAAGGGAAGAACAAACATTGGCCATTTCCGCACGAGCCTGTTATAGCGCGATGATTCCACTTTCAACATCCTCTGGAATCCTGGGGTTTGCAGTTTCGGGAGGGGCCGGGTGGCAAACCCCAGGATTCCAGAGGATGTTGAAAGTGGAATCGTAGCGCTATAACAGGCTTGTGCGGAAATGGCCATTGTATCTCGGCGAATTCCCAAAAAGCGCAGCTAAACACCCCGCGGTTTAAATGCGCTGATTAGGATAGGACTGCCCCCTGTATGTGGAAGCGTGTCCCATTGAAATCAGCACGATCCACTTTCCTTTCATTGTGTTCAGAATCGGGGCAGCTAACATTTTAAAATCCATCCTCGCTCTGTTTTGGAGGGGTGGGGGGCTCATTTTCGGAGGAAACAAAGTCGCACTTTCAAACAGAGACCCATAGTGGCCGATCATAGAGAGAGAGAGAGAGAAAAGAACCCGCTTTAAAAATTGTATTACAGTACTTTCCAAATTCTCTTTTACCACGGCACAGTCCCAGAACCTAATTCGGCACCCCGAGGCAATCAGTGGCTCGCCCAGCAGCATCCATCACGCCGTTTGCATCGGTTAATGGAAGACCTGGAAGGCGCCGAGAGATTTCCTATCTCTAGCCAGTAGTCAATGACCCAGCGGGGGAAGTTTCTCCCGCACACGCTCTGCGCTCAGGCCGAGCGAAGGGATGGCGAGGAGGGCGAGCCCCACTGTACGGCCTCGCTCGTCCTCGCCCCCCTCCCCCCTCCCCCGCCCGACTCCTTCATTCATTCCGCCGCCGCCGCCGCACCTCCTCGCGCTCCAGCAAGGATCGACGTGATCGCCTCTGGGGAGAAAGGCGGCGGCTGCTGCTGCGGCGGCGCTGAGGCCGGGTTCTGCTTTGCCTCCGCCTCCTCTCCTCCTTCGGTGCACGCGTCCTCCCTGCCTCCCTCCCTGCCTCCCTCTCCGCCCTGCCTCCTCAGTGCTCCGCCGGCTAGGTTACGCAGGAGCAGCA
Organism: Ctenosaura bakeri; assembly: GCA_948474755.1. Taxonomy (NCBI): domain Eukaryota; kingdom Metazoa; phylum Chordata; class Lepidosauria; order Squamata; family Iguanidae; genus Ctenosaura; species Ctenosaura bakeri. Next base: position 132,576 of record CAOLHI010003859.1, on the reverse strand, counting down.
GCGGGCAGAGCGGGCTCGCCGGGCATCTCCAGAGAAACAGAGGTAACCCTCCCTTTGGAATAACTGGGAGGAGGAGGAGACGCCCGCAGCATCTGCCCGGGCGACCTGAGCAGATATCCCGCGGACTGGAGGGGAACCGAGCCGAGAACAGGGCGGAAAAAATTGTGCGTGTGTGTGTGTGGGGGGGTGTAGATTAGCCAAGTCTTGGAGGCGGATGGCTGCGCAGCGAGTGTTTTCTCCGTCGGCTCCAAGCGAAGGTGGAAAGCCTCGGACAGGTTTTGATAGTCCACGTGGTGAGGGGTATCATTTTTCCCATCAAAACCAAGGCTCTTTTTCCCCAACCTTCTTGGGACCTCGGTAACAAGTGCAGCGGCGACTTTTTTTATTATTATTATTATTATTAAATTCCTCTGGGCGACCCAGGCGGCATGAGGCAAACTCGGTAGCGCCGAAAGTTTTGTTTGCGGCGCGCGCGCCTCACGGGGCATTTCCCTCTGGAGAGAAAGGAGCGGGAAGACCAGCTGAAGGGAGGAGAGGAAGGGGCCATGTCAGCTCCCCCAGCTTAGACTTTGAGGCAGTGGAAAGTTTCCTCGACAGGCACCCAGAGCTGGTGGAGAAGTGGCTGAAGAGGAGGAATTCCCTCCTCGGCAAAGGGAGCCCCGCTCCTGGCGGCGGCGCCGGCGGCGGTGGGGCGGAGGAGAGGCCCCACGGCTCCCCCAGCGACGGCGCCCCTCCGGTGACCGGCGGCGGTGGCACCAGCGGCGGCGTCCCGTCGCCGCCGTTCAGCTGGGGCGCGGCCGGGCCGGAGGCGGGGGCCGCCGCTTGCGGGCTGCAGCGCCGCGCGTCGCAGAAGGAGCTGAGGAAAAGTTTCGCGCGCTCCAAGGCCATCCACGTGAACCTGACCTACGACGAGCACGTGCACGCCCGGGCCCAGGAGCCGCTCAGCAGCGCGCGGCGAAGGGCGCTCCTGCGGAAGGCCAGCTCCCTGCCGCCCACCACGGCGCACATCCTCAGCGCCCTGCTGGAGTCCCGAGTCAACCTTCCCCAGTACCCGCCCACCGCCCTGGACTACAAGCGCCACCTGAAGGAGCACAACGAGCGGCAGTTCTTCCTGGAGCTCGTCAAGGACATCTCCAACGACCTGGACCTCAGCGCCCTCAGCTACAAGATCCTCATCTTCGTCTGCCTGATGGTGGACGCCGACCGGGGCTCCCTCTTCCTGGTGGAAGGGGGCGCCGGCGCCGGCAAGAAGAGCCTCGTCTCCAAGGTCTTCGACGTCCATGCCGGCACCCCGTTGCTGCCTTGCTGCAGCACCGAGAACGCCAACGAGGTGCAGGTGCCCTGGGGCAAAGGAATCATTGGGTACGTGGCCGAGCATGGCGAGATTGTCAACATCCCGGACGCTTACCAGGTAGGGCTCCTGCGCAGGTTGGTTTGAGCGCCTGCGTGTGTACCTAAACCTGTACATCTATCTGTATTACCAGCCTTTTGGTCCGTTGAACCTCAAAGGTGCTTAGGTTACAGCCAAGAAAAGATAGGTCGCCCTAGATAGGTATATCTCAGTTAAGAAAGTAGATCTCCTCCTGTGTATTACTGTAGTTCTTTAATAGAAAGTTTTGTACCGGAGGGAGATGTAAAATGGGGGGAAAAAAAGTTCCCAGCATCTCAGAACAGAAGAGAGGAGCAATATATTTCAGCAAACTTGGTAGGCAATAACAGTAATATGCACATGTGAAGTGCCAGTCTGGTGACCCTTGCCTAAGTAAACAAAAGACCTTTTGAACTTTCTACAGACCACTTGGAGGCTTCTTCCAAAAGGTGCCCAGGAATGATTTCCTTTCTCATCAGCCTTCACTTCTCTTATGATTTCCATTTTGATGGCCAAGCCTATTGTTGTATCTTCATGTCACTTCTGGCCTATGGTGACCCTAAGGTGAACCTATCCTGGGGTTTTCTGGGGGATGGGAGCGTGTAATGCACAAGGGATCACCCAGTGAGTTTCTGTGGCTGAGCAGGCAACTGAACCCTGGTCTCCAGGGTCATAGTCCAATCTTCTAACCATTATACCATGCTGGGTCTCCAGCCAAACTTACAGATCTATGCTTTTCCAATGTACTAAGGGTAGCCAACCTGGCAGGTTGGTCTGCTCTCCTCTATTCTGCTATTCACCCATGCTCAGGAAGGAATTCTGGCAGGGAGTGCTGTTTATCTTGCCTGTTTTGGGCATGCACATACAGCTCCAGCAACGCTGGCTAGAGTGGAGTGCCATTCTTCCCCAGTTCAAGCTTTATTGCATTGTCCGCTGAAGTCACAGGGCTGCAACCTGACACTGAAAGTCTGTGTTTCTCAAGTGCTCCTTCACCATCTTCCCAGTATTGATTCTCCTATAAAAATCTTTCCAGCTAAACAGAGGACAAGGAGAAAAAAGAGAGCTGGGAGGGCATAAAAGACTGTAAAAATGACTTTTTCTATAAGGCTTTGTTAAGTGAGGCTTGCCATTACAGTCTTGACAACAGCAGTAAAACAGTTCCACAATCAGTTTACCAACTTATGCTCTAAACAGGGGATGGGTATCATGTAGCCCTCTGTATGTTGTTGGAGAACAAGCTGCTGTTGGAGTTGTAGTCCAACAACATCTGGAGGACCACATCATTCTCATCCCTATTCTGAATTCAGTTCATTGGAATAATAAAAAAAAAACTGGGTGTAGAGAAGCTTTTTCTTTTTAACCACAAAAAGAGCTGTCTTATTGGTTGGGGATTCTGACAGTTCTAGTCCCTTGTCCCAGCTCTCACTAAAACTCCATCCTAAATTCATAAATATCTAGTTCATTAGCTTGGGACGAGATCTGTCCCTACTTTTCAAAGCTATGGGCTGAACATATATGGTGTAACAACTTTGCTGGGGCTTAAGCAGGTTTCAGTCAATGTAGTTTGAAACACTTGTTTAAAAATGTTAAAACAAAGAAAGGCAAAAGCCCTCAAAGAAGGGTCCTGTCAAAAGGAGTTTGTTTTGTTTGTAGCAATTTGTACCAAATCCTTACTTGCCATCTGTATGTAGTAATGGGGAAAAAGTAAGTTAGAGTTTACTCCTAGCCTTGTTGCTTATAAATTTTGCAAGCTATAATTCATTCATAAACTGCAGTTTTGTAGTGATGCATCATATCATAGTGTGGGCTTGCTATGAATGATCCCACATAGCATGAATAAATTCAAGCAGAAGTGAAAAACACAAATACATACTCTATGAATCTGCTCATGGGGATTTCTGATCCACTTTAGACCCCTTGTTAAATATTATACTTGAGCTTAGCTACTCGAGGAAAGAAACTATGTTGTTTGTCAGTTCTGAAGGGAGCATATGTAATTTTCTCTCTCTCTCAAATGCATTGTAATATTGCTATGCAAACTAGGCTTCTGCTTGCACATGTATTGATTTCTACACATGTGCATGATTCAAAACTCATGTGTTGTGCATATATTTTGCACTTGGGTTTCCTTCCCATTTATAGAAAACTACTACTAGTGATTGTCTGTACAGGGTAAGATAATAGTAGCTACTCTCTATCAATTTATTGTGTTAAATTGTATGTGTGTGCCTAAGTAAGGTTTGACATGGATATTTCTGCGGTACTTCATTTTAAATGCAAATTGACATCATGTTTAGACTGGATTTGGTTAAGAATGCCTTGTTCAGCGCAAGCTAAAGTTAAGAAGCTTCTGTTCCCCCTTTTCAAAAAGAAAAAGAAAAAGAAATAGTGAATACAACAGGTTCAAGTCACAGAAGTCGAGATCTTTTAAAACACCAGTAAGGAGGAAGTATTAGTCACTTTTTGTTAGGAGAAAAGTATATGTGGCATTGCAGTTAGCTGATCCTGAAAACTGAATTTGATGCTATCTGCAGTCAATGTAAGGAGATAAGGGTAAAGGAGATGTTGCTCACTGTACCAACAATAAGTGAAGACTCAGTGTTTCATGGGAGACTTCCCCTTTCATCCTTTCCTAAGCCCTGGAGAACAATGTTTAGTTCATTGAACAGTTCACTGAGGAGTTTCTGTAAGGCTAGGAGGTAAGAAGAGCCCTTCTGGTCCAGATGCTTCTGAGAAGCCCATAAACAGGGAGAAGGAAAATAGTTGGCCCTTGCTGTTGCTATCTAGCAACAGTTGTCTAAAGGCATCCTGTTTCTGAACGGAATGTTCCATTTAGTTATTGGCCATCCATGTAGCTGTCAATTATCCATTTGGCTATCGTTAAATGAGCCATAAATTTGCCTGACATATAACCCACAATGACCACCATCAGATCCTTTGTCACATTGAACTTCATACGTTGGCTGCCCTTAATCTACCGCTAATAGCTTCATGGGATTGTTATGATGGAGGAGGGAGGGCAAATCTCTTAAATTTCTCCATATCATGCATAGTTTTAAAAATCCCCCACATTCCTCTCGATCCCATTCTTCCTCACCTCCAAATGCTAAACTACAAGGTCTTGTTTTTGCTTTGGCCTTTCCTTAAATGGAATGAGCTCTGCCTCAAAAATTTTGCTTGCTCTCTTCTGTACCTGTTCTAGTTGCCTGATAACATTTTGAGATGAGTCCAATATCCTTTTTTTGAGTTAGTAGTGCAAAGATATATTATATATAAAAGCATTACAACACAGGCTGTTTTATTTTCTATTACTTTCTTACATGGTCCATGGATACTTTTTTTTCATGGCTGTGGCACACTGATTTGGTATCTCCATTGAACTATTCATCACAACCCCAAGCTATCTTTCCTGATTAGTTGCTGCCGTTCTAGACCCAGAAACATATATAAAACTAGGATTTTTTTATTTTGCCATGGTATACATTACTTTACATTCGTTTAACCTAAACATCGTTTGCCTTTTTTATTCAACCAATTATGAGCTTTCTTTTTAATTTTTTTTAAAATGGACTTTGACAGCTCGGAATAGTTTGATCAACAAATACAGCCACTTCACTGCTCTCCCCTTATTCCAGATTTGACAAATATGTTGTATAACTTAAGCGCCAATGTAGATCCTCATTCTTCTCACATTTAAGATCTGTCCAGTTTGACCTACTTCTTGTGGTTTAACAGGTTACTGATCTGTAAGAGGACTGACCCTTGTATTACATTTCTCTTCAGTGTACTTAGGACTCAGGAATATTCTTTTGGAAAGTTAATTTGAGTAAACAGAAGGCAAGATGGGAATGAAAGACCACATTATAAATGCTTGTAAACATTTAGGGACTGAAATATCTTATTAGAAAACCTGCTAGTTTGTGAGATCACTGGTGTATATGTCTGTTGGGAGGAAAAAGTCATCTCTATGTTGTTCAACTTTTCATTATTTAGAATAGTTGTGGATTGATTTGGGGAAAGTAATATGAAACTTAAAACCATTTGTTTATTGGTTTTTGGACAGGTTCACTTGAAAATCTGCTAACCCCTGCTTGAAGGCATTTCATTTGGAGACAGAGGGAACAGCTGGGCTGGGAAGTACTCATGACTAAGATCTGGGGCAAGATGCAATATTTATTAAACCTCTTCAGCAGGATATTCATCCCTTTCAAAGTACAGCCCTTAGGTACTGGCTCCTCATTTAGTTCAGCCAGGCTGCTGCTGTAGTCTGGGCATGAGGATCCAGCCATACAGACCTCCTGTTTCCAAAACTGGAGCACAGCTCATTTCTACCCATGGATTCATCAGGCTTTAAGGCAGGGGTGCACCACTTGCAGTCCCAGGGCCATGGGTATCTCTTGGCTGCTCCAAAATCACTGTGGGATAATAGAGACCTCCATTGGTTTCCTGTACATGCATAAATGTCTATATAAGCGTTTCATAGATCTCAAGAAGTAGGGAGGGGAAGGTTAAAGCATCTCATCCTGTGCTTGATGTAAGTGTACATACATGCACATGTGGCTCTCCCTCCCTCCCAGTCCAACACAGATGTTGTTCTTAGGGGTGAAAAAAATTATACATCCCTGCACTAGGGAGTCTGTGCCATTATACAGTGACCCTCTGTGAGCAGCTGTATGCTTTGAAGCTCACCAAAGGTTCAATTTGAAAGTGAAACATGTGGTGATTATCAGCATTGCCTTTCTCTCCTGCAAGCCAAGCCCTTGATCAATTTTGCATTTTTTTCACTTCCTTTTCTGAAGCCTAATCCTGAGGATTTAGCCCAACTTCCTTTGTACAAAAGGGAATGTTGCACAATAGAGTGCATGATTACAAAGAGGAATCCCAGATGAGTAAGAAAGATCTACGCTTTCAAAGTCAAATAAGCATGAGACCCATTCTTAGTCTGACCCCTGACACTCTGCTCAAAGTGCTTTTTATAATAACTCTGTATTTCAGGACTGGGTTCCGTTGCTGCAAACAGCTAACTTCAGATTATTGGTGACATTGGTATAAAAACTATAGGGTTTGAGTCTTCCTTAGTATGTGCAAGTATTCCATTGTTTTATGTAGTCAGCTGTGTTTTTGGTTCCTCTTTTTGTGTGTCACAGACCCCTGCGCTGCACTGATTATATAGCACCAGACTCTAACAGGTAGCCAATTTGATGACTGAAGAATATTGCTGCCGCTGAGAACACTATCCCTTATGAGCTGGAGCGTGTGTCTTACTACCCTGTGGGCTGTTTCTGGCCATCTAGCTTTAGCATACTTACTCTCTGCCCACATTCACTGGAGTGAGAACCCAGTATGATTATCAGTTACTTACATGGCCTCACCTGAAGCCACAGCTGTGGTAAGTCCTGTAGAACCACAAACCAATCAGTGAAAGAGAGAAAAAGCTCTTACTTTTTCTACTGGTACACTCTTTTAATACCTTTCACTGTGCTCATTCAAACTCATTTTCTAGGAGAAGCCATTCCAGTTTTTCTAGTTTTCTACTTCATTGTATTTCCTTGAATTACTTTGCTTTTTTTAAAAAAAGCAAACAGTACTGCACACAAATCTTCTCCTGAGTTCTAAATACCACCATTAGGAAAAACAGCAACCCAATATAATAGAAAATATTCCATTTGAAGGGCAGTCACTGGTTTTTATTAAATCATTATCATTTCTCTTATTCCATTCTTCACCCATCCTTGACAGCATCTTGTCATCACAGTGATGGATAATACCAGGTTCAAGGCTCTATGAAGCACATGGTGTGCCAGCATAATGTTGCATGAGGTGCTGGTAAAGATAGGAAAAGGATGACTGGAATGAGCACATAAAAATTCAAAATCGAGAGACCAGAAGTGGCCACATGAGAGCAACCTTTCTTCGTCATGCGATTGATTTTGTTTTACCTTTCTTTCAGATTATGATTGATTTTTAATATGAGGGACAAGATTGAGTAACTGTGGAAAAATAAGGTATTTGTCTTTGATTATGCAACATACAGTTTTTATTTCATGACCAAAATATTTCTAAAAACATACACTAGTATAATGCTTTTATATACATAAAGCTATCAGCTCATAGCTTGCCTTCATTTTGTTTAGGTTATGTCAGCAACATTGTGACATGCCCTTATTTCTCCTCAGATCAGTTTAGTTTATATAGAGTTCCTTTCATCCATAAGCCCCTCTCATACACACCATTGTGCTGAGTTTCAGTCTGGAGGTGCTATTCCTGTTGCCTAGAAACCAGTCAGGAAGTTGCACCGGTGTTCCACATAGCTAACCCCCCTAAGCAAATTTGTCACCCCACCCCCTAGAAATTATTGCTTTATTGATGCTCCAAAGACAACACACAGTAATTCAGCACTGTACTTACCATATTTCTGTGGACCTCTTTCTTTAGTGTCTTCTGTAACCAAAGGTATAAATACTTACCCATTTAATACTAAACAACAGTTTTATATTACACATCAATACTTGCATCAATTCAGTCCGCAGGTCGTCTAAATAATGCATCTGCTGCAATATTTTCCTGCCCACTTATGTGTAAAGTATCGAACTCAAAATCCTTTAGTCAAATTGAGACTTGTAATTATATTACAAGTCTCAATTTGACTAAAAGATTTTGATATATAATTATATATATAATTAGCTCTACTCATTTTCAATTAGATCATCCAACCTAGGCATTGGATAAGCATCAGCTTGTGTTATCCTATTTAACTTTCTGTGGTCCACACAAAATCTAATTGCATGGTTGTGCTTTTCCACCAAAGCTACTGGTGAGGCCCACAGACTCTCAGAGGGCATTGTAATTCCTATTCTGAACATCTCTTCAATCTTTTTTGCAACACTCTCAGCATATTTTCTGATTACTGTATATGGTGAGGTTGCAATAGGGACAGCCTCTTCAGTTTTAATGCAGTGCTGTACTCCTTTAACTTTTCCTGGCATGTTTGAAAATACACTCTTGTATCTAGTAAATAATGCATGCACTTCATCTCTCTGTTCTCTGGAAAGGGAGCCATCAAGGTTAATTTCATCTATACTGCGCCTTGTGGAATCTACTGTCTCCCAATAAGGCAAGTGGGTTTTTTCTTCCACAGTCCCAGAAACCACATATAATATTACGTTTTCTTTTCTATGGATTTAATGTATTAGCAGGCATGACATTGTTATGAACATCTTCTCCTAGATCCACGACATAATTCACATCATTTAGATGTGGCAGTATTTTAACTGGTCCAGTCCAAGCAAACTGTAACTTGTTCTCCTTCACTGCTCTGAGAATCAACATCTCTTCAGTTGTAAAATCTCTCCCTTGCTTTCTGAATGTACCAAGTCTTTTGTTTTCTCTGTGCTCTTTACAGATTTTGATCAGCTAGGCTTAATACAATCCTTAATGATGTTAGCAGGTTTTCTGTGTAGGTGACTATGGCTTCAGGTTCTTGTCCAGAATTCTATTTCCAGGCTTGTCTCAACAGCTGTAAAGGTCTCTGTACTCTTTACCTCCAAAGGGCTGAATCCAAGACTTTCTTGAGGAACATCTTGATAAGCTTATAGTAAATGTTATAATTTAAGATCCCAGTCATCGGGATTATTTGCCACATATGCCTTTATCATCTGGTTCAGTGTTCCATGAAATCTTTCTACCAAGCCATTGGTCTCTGGATGGTAGGGTATAGACATAAGATGTCCAACTCCATACACTTCCCATAATTGCTGCATCAATTTGGAAGTGAAATGTTCCTAAATCTGAAACAATGAAATATATCTTGTAAGGTATTTGCAGTAGTGGTAGTCTCTATGTTGCTTAATGCAACTGCTTCTGAATATCTTGTGGCATAATCTACAAAAGTAAGAAGGTACTTGTCACTTCTTCATGTAGCGTTTGGCAAGAGATCCATGATATCTGTGTCTAAATATTTGAATGGTTCACCTATCACAGGCATAAGGCATAGCTCTGCGTTAGTCTTATCCCATCTTTTGACATGTGTCACAGGTTTTACAAAACTGACTTATCTGCTGACCTACTTTTGTCCAGTAAAAATTCAGTGTTGCTTGTTGCGCAGTTCAGATAATTCTCAAAAGTCCACCAAATTAATTTTCATGTGCCATTTCCAGTAGTTTCTCTCTATATTTTGTAGGCACAGCAAACTGTAGTTGTTTCTCCCGTTGTGTGTTGTGTTCCTATCTTAGAGACTCTCTATACAATTTGTCCTGCACTGTCTGTCTAACAGGATTTTCTCTTGTCAATTCATGTCACAGACGCCAGCTGTCTGTGCTAGACAACAGAGTATAGCAGTAGCATGTGTATTTCTATACTGCTTATCAGCTAAGTGCTCTCTAGGCAATTTACAATGCCTTAGCTAATTGCCCCCAACAAGCTGGGTACTCATTTTACTGACCTGCAAAAGGATGGAAGGCTGAGACAACCTGGAGCCCAGTAGTATCAAACTCACAAAACCTTGTGGCTGCAGTACTGGCATTTAACTGCTATGCCACAGTCAAACAGAGACACTAACAGTGCATACAGCTTGCCTGTTTACAGTGGGAAGAAACATCAACCAGAAACAATCCAAAGGTCCAGGAATCCAGCAGGTAACGCGATCAGATAGTCTAGGGTCAGAAAGTCTAGGCAGGGAATGAGCAGGGACTCAAAAGAACACAAGACAAAGGCCAACACACACATTATTTCTGGCAGCAAGCTACTACTGCCCTGTGTCTTTCTTAAGAAGACTAGAGCCTGCTGGCTCTCATCCCAGCCTGATTAGCTCCTGGTGTGCTTGCTTCTGCATGTCCTTCTTTGAGGATGCTGTTCACCTGGAGAGCCTGAGTCCTGCTCCATGACAGTTCAGGTGGATTTGATTTAGCCATTTCAAATGAAGGCTTTAAATACTCATCCAGTTTTTCCTTTGCAAACTCAGATGAGTTTTGTTCACTGAATGAACAAATTTTAATCAAATCCCCTTGTTCAACATCTGGTGCGGCAGGCCCAGTGCAGCTATCCATAAGGGTAGAATTTCCCCCATTAGGTTCATGCTCCCTTACCCTCTCAGATTGAGCAAAGTGTTCTTGCTATTTCTGGGGATAGGTAGTTACACAGATGTGCTTTGTGTGGCTGGCTGTTTTGCCAGCCACATTCATTGCCAGCCACATTCATTGCCAATTAGACATAGGGCCAGAATGGCAGAACATATAGCCGCCCTTCCAGTTTTCTTGCCAGTTCTTATATTTAACATCCTCTTGGGCTGTTGGCACTTAAAAAGCAGGGCCTCCTAAAGCCTTCAAAAAAACCTTCTTTTGAGGTACTAAATAAGGTTTGAATACACAGATTGGAGAACTTGTATCTCTCAGTCCTCAGATTAGTTGATCCTAGACATGTAATCTTTTCCCAAATTCTTCAGCCATTTCTGTATTTAGAGTAATAAATATACAAAGTTTAGTCTGCTGAGGTAAAAATTTTGCCTCTCCTTCACTGGAGTTCTGTGTTTTCATAGCTGTCTACCTGCTTGCTTCAGATCTAAGTAAACTGTTCTCTTATGGTTGAATTTTCCTCATGGAGTAATCTCTTGTCTGAATTTTAACTCTGCCAAACTTCTCAGGACAATAAAACTGAAAATTTCCCACTTTTCCACATTTATAACAGGCTTTATTTTCCACATTCCCCTTAGGCGATTGCCTCCCTCTTGCAAAACTCATTTTGCTCTGGAACCTTTGTTCTCTCAGACTGCCAGGGCTTAACATTTTTCTTTTCAGCCACTTTGTCATTAGAAGGTTGCCAGTTTTTATGACTTTTCTTTTTGTAAAAATGAGGTTTTGAAACTTCCTGCATAGTCACTAACTTATCCATTATCTATTATCCAGCAGCCTCAGCTGTTGTTCTAGGCTCTTTGTTCTATAATTGTGGGGTAAAATATTGTAGAATTGTTGTAGGCCAATTACATTTTTCTAAATCTTGTTTTGTTTCTACTTTAGAACCAGTAATCCAACTACTAAGCAAATGAGCCTGTTTATTCCCCACTTGTGTATGTTTGTTAAGCTTTTTTTCTTAAATTGCAGAATTCTCTTCTATGATGCTCAACAGTTAGCCCAAATCTCTGTTGGACTCTATCTTTAAATGAATTATATTTGTGGGCTTCCTCCAGCCTCATTTCCCCATAAATTTCTACTTATGCTCTATATATCAAGACCTAATATAGCTCTTCCTCTCCTCACCTAGCTTGACACCTCGCTCCAAACAAGCTCTTTCAAAACTAGGAAAAAAAGAATCTCTATTATCTCCCTTATAATATTTGGGAAACTTCTTCATGTCAGTTTGAGGAGATCTGTTAATTTCATTTCCATTTCTTGAGGAGCTTGCTGCTATCACTAACTCCTTTAATTTCAACTGATACTCTTTCTCAAGCCTCATAACTTCTAATTCTTTTTCATCTTGCATTCTTGTCAGTTCTTTTTCCTTCTCCTTTTTGCTTAATGCTTTCTCATATTCAAACTCATTTTCTCTTAGTGCTTTTTGGTGTTGCAGTTCTTTTTCTCTTAATTGTAGTTCTTCTTTTCTCATTTCCATTTTTATTTTCCATATTTCTACACTGTCTGTAACCTCAGCTGTGGTCGTGGGTAAATCCTCCATTATCTTTTCAATCCCAAGTTCTCCTTTTAGGTTCTCCATTACTGCTTTTACTTTCTTGGATGGCTTATCCTTAGTATTTCTTTACAATTACCTAAAACTTTTACTTCAGGAAATAGTATCTTTAAATACCTAGGCACCTTTTCCTGTGCCTGGTTTCTTTTACAGAGGGTGATTCCTAACTACCTCTCAGGGCCCTTACTTCAGGAACCACCAATTTGTTTTTATTTTAGTCTGTCAGCTTTTCAGATAGAGTCACCAAATATCTTGTTTCCAGTTCTTAAGGGTATTATTTCAGTTCCCTATCACCAACTGTTACCTTGGGGACTGTTATAAAAAGCACTAAAATTTTAAACTACAATTCACTCAGCTTCCAAGCAATCCCCTACTTTACCCCAAAGCAGTACCTCAGGGATCACTCGAGCTGTCTTACACACCCATATTGTTTCCGAGATCAACTTCCAAGTAACCTTTACTTTAACCCCATACAGTTAGCTCAGGAGATTACTCTACCTGATCCAAACACACAGATCAAATAAATCTCTGAATTCCGTCACTAAATCAGAAAATTCCAAACTAGATCTCTAGGTACCCACTGGACATTTATGAGATCTCCACAGGTTATTTTTGGTATCCCACCACTTTTGGCACAAATTTTGTGACAGGCCCTTACTTCTCCTCAGATTAGTTTGACAGTTCCACTCTAATAAGGCACCCTGTCAATATCACTCAGCCTGATTCTACCCTTTTATCACAACCTTTGTATCACAGGACTACAGTCTGAGTGTTCACTCAGAACTAAACAGCTTATTTAAGTGTGTTCTCTTTATTATCACTGACTTTAGATAACTCAGGCAAACTCAGTAGTTATAAAACAACCTGTAACATTTATTATAGTAATGCTGGAAATAAAGTATTTTGTCAGCGTTCATGTACAGTATAGTGTTGGTACATGAAACAGTCAGACTTTTGACAGTAACTCCCAGCCTTAGACACCGGTTCTCTGTCTTTTTCTCAGCTGCCTAAACCCAAATGAACTACCCTCTCTGATCAAGATCTCACTGAAGGCACAAGACACATAGAAACTTAGCCTTAAGTAGCATTCCAATCATCCATAAGCCCTTCCCATGTACACCACTGTGCTGGGTTTCATTCTGGAGGTGCTATTCCTGTTGCCTAGCAACCTGCCATCAAGTTGCACTGTCATTCCAAATAGCTGATGCCCCAGAGCAACTTCATCACAAACATGGTTTGCTATTTTGGTTTTTGGGAAGATTTGTTTCTTATAGCCTTCTTTATTTGCATAAGACATATTTCCTTGATATCATTGGATTTTCTTTTAGGTGGGAATGCTTAGGCCTGTGAATGGGCAATACCACCTTATGAGCCCACTATGCTGCTATGTCTTTTTCAATGTTAGTTGTGTAATGCAGTCAGGATTCTGTGCAGGTCCAGTAGCAATTTAAGTAAGAGTCATGTGAACACTGCCAAACACTTCACAAGGCTACTGATGATGTGACTTTTATGGAAGGAGACAACTGATGCAAAAATTCCTCCACAACATCATCCTGCCCCACCACCCACACAAGACACAGCCAACCAGCTGCAAGGACAGCATGCCACTGATGACTGTGTAAATGTATATAGTAAGTCAAGTCACTGGTACATATTGTGAGCATTCTCACACCCAGACACACAGTCTGCAAACATCAGCCTTTTGGCAAGCAGGGAAGCAAGGCTAAATGGTGCAGTATAATACCAAGATACCTCTGTAGCTTAGTTGGGTGTATATGAATGGAGACTTTCCAAGAGAAGTGTTTAGTTTTTAATCAGGGAATTACAGTGCCTTGCAAAAGTATTCACCTCCCTCAACTTTCAGTTTCCCCAATGCTGTTGTGTTATAACCTCAAATTGAAATGTTTTCACTTGGCATTATTACTACTTGAGGTATTTAAGAACTCAACACTGTGGAGGTACAAAATATTTTTACTGAGGCACAAAAGCTAAATAAACAAAAACAAACTAGTGCTTTTTGTTTGTGTAAGTATTCATGGAAAGTGCTCATGTAAGTATGCTGTTACACAGTTATGTAAACTCTGGTGCAATCTCCTGCCTCCAGAAGTTGCCTAAATCATTGGAAACAATTCACTTCAATCCAATTTGAATGACACAGGCCTATTCCTGAAAGGCCCTAGGTTTTTTGTTTTCTTTTGTTTTTTGGGAGAATATATCCAAAAATCATGAAGTTCAAGGAGCTATCAAAAAAAGTACAGAGAAAGTTGTGAAGAAGCACAGATTGGCGTTGGGCTGTGAAAAGAATATCCCAAATTATGATCATCCCCTTGAGTATTGTTATATCCATTATTACACAGTGGAGAGAATGCAGCTCACGTGTGACTGCCTAGAGAGAGCTCCCAGCAAAACTAGTTGGGAAATGAAAGGAGGTAAAACTTTGCTAATGAGGCCAGAATGTCACTAGTATGGGAAGGGACTATGTTTGCAGTGTGGTGAAAAGCATGTTCCCCAAAAATGACTGTAGTCAGAACATAATTAAAATGTTGCCTGTATCCCATTATGGAAAAAAGGGCTGTTGAAGACACACATGCACAGGAATGTTTACTGCTTTCTATGTCGTGTGAATAGAGAATTTAAATGCAGAAACAACATTATATTACCAATCACTGTTAGAATTACTTTCATTCTGTTTTGATTCACTCTGTAGATAGTTAGTACCTTGACTTAAGGTCTCCTCCTTCCCTCACTCACCAAGATTCTTTCTTGACTCTTAGGACCATGTGTTGTGTCTGCAGAACGTTACACCAGTATAATTTTGGTGTTATTCTGGTGTGGAGTCATGTCAGTGCATCTTCAGATTCTGCCATTGCTAAGTACTTAGTGGTAGTTAGTAGCCTTTCAGCTAGTGAAATGGACTATAGCACTGGTTCTTAACCTGGGGTTTGCAGCTCCCTGGGGTCCACAGAGCCCTCACAGGGGGTCTGTGAAGCCTTGCCGCTGGACACCAACAGCAGCATGTGTGTGTGGATGCTGAAACTACTCCCTCGTTTGCAAACAAGGGAGCAGTCTGGGTGTGTGTCCACACCTGTTGCCATGTCCCTTGATGCCCATACCCCCTGCTGCCATGTCACTGTCGAAAAGGACACAGTAACTGGTGTGTATGCAAGTCCAGACCGCTCTCTTATTTGCAAATGAGGGAGCAGTTTTGGCACCCTCTCTGCTGCTGTGCCTGTGACAAAAGGGACACAGCAGCAAGTGTACGTGTGGGCCAAACTATGAATCCACAGGCAAGGGTTTGAATCCTCACTCAGCCATGGAAATTCACTCAGTGACCTCAGGCAAGTCACATTGTCTCAGCCCCAGAGAAAGGCAAAGGGTAATAAATCTTGGCAAGAAAGTCTCCATGATAGGTTTGCTTTAAGAACACCATAAGTCTGTTTTCAAAGGGAAGAGACATGATACCTAGAAAGAACCTTCCCTTGTTAGTGGCATTTTTCTGTTGTATACCTTCAAGTCACTTCTAATTATGGCAATCCTAAGGTGAACCTATCACAAGTTTTTTTTTTTTGCAAGATTTGTTCAGAAAGGGTTTGCCTTTAGCTTTCTCTGATTTGCCCAAGCTCACCCAGGCCATTTCCGCACTAGACTGTTAGAGTGCTATTATTCCACTTTCAACACGCTATGGAATTCTGGGGTTTGCAGTTTAGGGAGGGGCATTTAGAATTCTCAGCCAGAGAGCTCTTTGGCCCCAGTAAACTATAAACCCCAGGATTTCACAGGATGTTGAAAGTAGAATAATAGCACTATAACAGTCTAGTGTGGAAATGGCCCCAGTATCTGATCAAGGATTTGAATCTTAGGCCCTTTTCACATGCCAGTCCTGTTGCGAAATGGCCTCGGGAGCATCGCGTGATTGTGAGGACCATTCCACATGACGTGCTTGCAATCGCGTGACGCTCCCGAGGCCATTAGGTGGTGATCGTGCATTATATCATTTTTGGCTTGTTGCCAAAAATGATGTATGATCATGCGTCTTTCCTGTGCCCCACCCGCACATACCTTGTGTGTGGAGGCTCCAAATGCACAGCCATCATGCTTCCTCCCCCAGCGTGGCCTGGGAAAGTACCCGACTGCACTGCGGAAGGAAGGGGTGGAGCGCTCACGTTTCCTTCCAGCCAGCACGGAGCTGGTGCAGAGGAGAAGTGGAGGGGACTCAAGTGCCTCTTGCAAGAAGCTTCTCACATAATTCCCTCGCAACGACACTGGAACGAGGTATGGTGCAGAAAGGGCCTTAGAATCCAGAAAACTTAAGTAAATAAATATTTGAATGTTAAACCTAAATATTTAAATCTAAATATTTAAATCTTGAGTTAAGCCTTGGGGGTCTCTGGTGATAATCTATATTTACAGGGGGTCTTTGGTAAAGGAAAAGTGAAGAACCACTGGACTATAGTGCCCTGCTATTAGTAGAATACTAGCTGTTAGTATTTGGAGTGAAGGAGAGATGACACTGCTGTGTTTTAGGTAAACAAATACTAAGTTCTTTCCTATCGGTAATTGCTCATTACAATATTTTCTGTTCTATTTAATTTGTACTGGAAAGGCCATGAATTCCATGACAGTCCATATCTGAAATATAAAACTTGTCCATAAGTGGTAGGAAAAACTTCGGCTTTAACTAGTAAGCTTTCAGTAAGCCTCATCTTTACTTTTGCCCTGGATAGACGCATGATAATTGCATATTATTTAAATGCAAGGGACTCTTGTTCATTTTAATTGTGTGTAAAGGAAAAAGGGTGTGGAAGGGCACTGAACAAACATGTGAGCAACAGATGTTTCCTTTCAGGCCATTGTTAATGTTAACAATATGCTACTTAAAAATTTAAAAAGTTTGTGGGGTTTTTGTGACGGTTACTTTAATGCTGAATGTGGTCATGCGTGAAGTGAAAAGATGTTGTCAGTGCTCAGTCAGAACAACAGATACATGTGGAGAGAAAGGGATCTTATATGAGCCTACTTTCTTTGTAGGAGGAAAGTGATCACCCAGAAGTGGAAAGTTCAAGTATTCAAGAATGTTGTTATTTTTTTAGGACTTTTTTTTTTTTAGATAAGTAAATTCTAGTAACATAAAATAAAAACTCTGTACCTCAGAAAAATAAGCATGTTTTTAGGGCAAAGTATTGGTATTTAACATTCAGTGTTCTAGAGAAAAATGGACAGGTTTGGATGGATTTGTCACTGTTATTTCCCCCCAACCATCTGCTTTTCTTCCTTGGAACTTGATCAGACTGTCACTGAAATCAATGGATGGCTTTACTATTGATTCACTTTGAATTGGATTTTATCCCTATTGACATATGGAATGATTTGACATTCCATTGTAATAAGAAATTGTAGCAAACACTACCCTTGGGAAAAGCAAGTCCCAAGCTATGCAAGGCCCAAACTATATAATTATAGGAAGGTGATTTTTTAATGCAAATATAGCGACCAATTATTTCCAAATCACAATGGTGTTAAAACACAGACAGCAGTTGAAGCTGGACATTCTGCCATCAGCCCAACAGTAACACATACGTATTTTAGGTGGAAACCTTGCTAGAATCAATTCTTTGGTAGTAGAAGTTGGATAATTCCTCTTTTCTGCCAGAGCTGGTGATGCTACTGCAGGTTCTTTATCAAATTTGTATGTACATATGAGCCTCAACTGATTGGATCAGGTTTAGACATCACATACAGCACCTGTACGTGGCTACTGGTCTGTTCTTAGCTATGGTTACTTAGCTAAATTGGAACACATAGCTTTGAAATCTTGCTATCTGGTCTCCAGACATAAGGGAGGATGGTTATAGTTACTTGAGACCAGAGTTTGGAAAAAGTTATTATTTTGTACTACAGATTCTAGAAACCCCGAAGCCAGCATAGTAAGTGGCCATGTTGGAAGATGGGGATTTTGGAAGTTGTAGTCCAAAAGAATAATGTTTTTATACTTTCTTCAGGACCAAACTACACATTAGAAGTAAATGTGTGGGTCCACCCCCTGCCGTTATTTTCTGGAAAATGTGCTTTGGGATGGTGTCCTTGGGTAACAGGGAATACATGCACACCTGATTCCCATCTCTGCATTGCATCCTTCCTTGTTCAGGAACTTTTCCATGCCACTAATAGAATTTTACATATTTACATTTCATTTAGGTTGCAGATATTATTACCATAGTGGTCATTGCCTTTTCTCTCTCTCACTGTGCCTGTGCTCAAGTGTGCAGGTGGATGCATACATGCATGCATGCACATATCTCTTACCTTTCGTTTGATAAATGGTACTGTAGATTTAGCGGGTTGCAGGTGCTTACAAGACAAGGCAAACTTATAACTGGTTTCAAATTAAAACTGTATCCCTTATAATTAGTTTGGCATTACAGTGCCAGAAAATTACTATTGCTTTGCTATTTTTTAACTGTAATACTATCCCAACAGCTATACGCGTTGGCCATTTCCATACTACGCTGTTACAGTGCTATTATTTAATTTTCAATATCTTATGGAATCCTGGGGTTTGCAGTTTAGGGTGGGGCATTTAGAATTCTCAGCCAGAGAGCTCTTTGGCCTCAGGAAACTACAAACCCCAGAATTCCACAGGATGTTGAAAGTGGAATAATAGCACTATAACAGTGTAATGTAGAAATGGCCTTTGAAACAACTGGCAATTAAGTATAGGTATTTGGTTTCATGTACAAATAGCTTCTTTAAAGTCTGATGAATACTATTCAGCCTATATTGATAATTATTTTTATCTGTCCATAGTGATCAAGGATGGTGTCAACAAGGCCTCTTGTGCACATACAAAAAAAAAGAAAAAAAAGAAAAAAAAGAAAAGTGAAATGCTGGTAAAATTCTGAGCAGATGAACTGTACCACTTTAGACAAGTGCTTGGAAAATTACTTCTCTAGACTAAAACTCTCAGAGTCCCTGGTGTTACAGTCAGTTTTTAACTTGAGAACTTCATCCATTTTGATTCTTGACTGTTCTTCTCTGTAATAGAACCCTGACAGAGGAGAACATACATGGATGATGTGTGCTGTGGTGACTTTGAAGAAGCACTGTTGCATGTGAAGGGGAGAAACCAGTTAATTCTATGCAAGTGACAGGGGGACTTCCTCTTCTTTCCTGCACTGATTTTACTTTTAAAATTAAATCTACCAGTCAATAATTTATTATGGTCATAGACCAGCATGAGCAAAGATGACAGATTTTACCATAAAATACAAAGTAACAAAGTAACTCCAGTCTTAGCTAATTATTTTAACTGTCCAGCACCTCCCCACCCCATGCACACTAGGAAGGCATTAAATATCATGCCTCCCATCCTCACAGTCCGTAGTGTTTTAATCTACTCTACAATCTCAAGAATCTACCACTTTATTCTGCTGTATGTGCAGATGAGAGTAAATTTCTGTCATAGCATGTGATATTCCCTTATTTCTCTTCAGATTGGTTTTGCAATTCCAGTCTTATAAGGTGCCCTGACAATTTCACTGGATGTTTACTCCACCCTTTAGACACCACTTCTGTGTAAAAGGGCATTTTAAGTGTTCCCTCAGAACCAAATAAGTTATTTATGATAGTTTTTTTTTTCTTCATTACCAGTGACTTTAGATAATGCAAACTGGTTCGGTATTATAAAAACAAACTGTATGCTTTATTGTAATGACACTAAAAATAAAGTATCTTGTCAAGGTTCATGTAAAATATAGAATTGTTACATTAAACAGTTCAGACTTCTGACAGTCTATGCCAGTAACACCCATCCTTAGCCACTAGTTCTCTGTATCTTTTCCTCATTTGCTTAAACACAGCCCAGCCATCCTCTCTGGCCAAGAACTTACTGAAGGCTCTCTTTCAAACAGAATCTCTACCTTATATATAATTCCTATGATCTATAAGCCTCTCCCATGCACACGACTGTGCTGGGTTTCACTCTCAAGGTACTACTCCTTTTGTCTAGCAACCTACCATCAAGTTGCACTTGCATTCCAAATAGCCAAACCTCAAAGCAAAATCATCATGCAGGGTTGTAGCGAGACAGAGTTGAAGAATCACTGTCTGATGACTGAGATTAGTGCCTTGGTGCTGTGTAAAATTGGAGAGATTATAGTTTCTTAGTATCCTTAGTTATATGTTTCGTGATTATGTAGCTAACTGCCTAGGAGTCATGGACAGACGGGAAATGTATTTTATTGTAAAGATTCGTTATTAGCAGGCTAAGTGCTATCTCCCTTCCAGTATGAAAGAGCTGTTAAGTGCTGGTTCTGGGAGACAAGTGCAGTGCGCACATGAGAAAGCTCTGAGGTTGTTTTTCAGCCAGCAGCTCTTAATAAGTACATAACAGCTAACCAGTGCTAAAACTCATTCCAGTAGCATTCACTCACCCTCTGAGCAACAGAGGCAGGCATTTTGGAGACCAGGCATTAGAAACACAGGGACTAACTTTAAAAATAAATGAATTAATATTTATATGAAAACTTTGTGGAGGTGATATAATGCTCATTGCATCATTTATATTTATATTTTAACTGTGTGCATATGTGCCTTCAGAGGGACTTACGTATAGTTGTTATTTGCTATTTTTCTTCTTAAATAAATAAATACATGTGTTTAGGGCTTTACCAAATTCTATAAATATTTTTGATCACATATTGTTTTATTCTTTGTGTATTAAATGTATTTGTCCTTGTATTATTTGTCCTTCATATTCTCGATGACTGTGTTCAATCAAGGCATGTCTTAAATGCACTATTTCTGGACTTATTTTTTCATTATTAGTGAACAGAAATTTATCTGGTTCTCCCTCAAGCTATGTGACTTTTAAATTTAGTGCTTCAGATAAATGGACGTATCTCATCCATTCCTATCCTGTTTATCAACTGAAGGCAGAATTCATTTATTTCCAGCATTTATATGCTGTTTAGTGACCAAATTTATCTGGGCAGTTTATAAATAAAATAAAATATTAAAACAGTAAAACATGACATGAAAACAAAGTCTAAAACAGTGAAGCTTGCAGTTGAGAATGACATCAACATGATAAATCTAAAAAGTGCTAAAAAAAATAAGACTGAAAATAAAACCTCATTCCCAGTGCTGAAAATAACCATAACATAGATTGCAGGTGAACTTGGACTGGCTGGCTCATCCATGTCTGGGGTGCCAACACTGTTACCCCAAAACATGGATAGCTCAGCGGTCACCCACAATGACCAGTACCTCTATGTGACACAGGGGAATTAATTAGCTCAAAATTAGGAGGCCTGCAAGAAAGAGTAACTTAACAAGATCTTTTCACCGATGTTTACAGAGGCCCTTTCCACACGGGGGTTAAAAAACGGTGTAGAGCAACCTCTGACGGAGGTTGTCTACACTGTAAAGTGGATTGGGACGGACTACTTTTGCGTAGTTCCACACTGACCAGAAGTGGCGCCGCCGTGTGCTTTTTAAAAACCACTTTTTATGTGCCCAGTGTGGATTTGCAGGCGTGTGCAAGGGCATGCTTGCAGATCTGCTGGGGGGCGGGATTTCCGGCTGACGAGGTTCTCCGGTTGGTGGAGAGCCTCTGCCAGTCATAAGCCGCCATTTTGGGTGCTGCAGGAGGCCGTGGGGACGCTGACGAGTGTGGAGCAGCAAAAACGCGCTGCTTCACTGGCGACGGACTTACCTGGTTTAAGGTAAGCTCCGTTTCAGCGTGTTTCCGGCCGTTTCTTCGCCTGCATGTGGAAAGGGCCAGCGTCACATGGGAAAGAATCAGCCAGAAGTTCCAAAATGTGAACTAAAATTTTGTTTTGTTGAGAGATTCACACATGCAGGCAAATGATCCAAGCACTCACACAAGCACACAAGGACTAGCCAAAGGATAAAGGGAGGAAAGTTGTGGATAGAGATTCTTAGAGTTCAGGTGATAATTACTGATCCAGGGAGAAGCGAAGAAAAGTGGCGATGTGGCTTAGGTTGGCACCCCAGGACAGTTCTCGTTTGGGAATCAAAGTGACAGCGTGGTATTCAGCAATGTGAGAGACTGCACTGAACCACTCAAAACTGAGAGTTTTTATACCTGAAAACTGCCCTGTGGGTATGGATGTGAATTGCTCTCCCAGCCAAGTGGACAATGGGAGTTGCAACACAAACAATGAGGTCTCGATGGTGTTAATAGTCTCAGTGTTAAGTGACAAAGGGCTATTGGTTGTCCTAATAGCTCTGTGTTGTGGAGAGTTTGGGGAGACAGAACAGGGTTGAAACAATCACAGTTTGGTGAGAACTTCCCTTTTCTGCACAGAGATGTACAGCTTCAGCATAAACCTATTGTCTCCAGAGTTGTTTTGTAATCTGCCTGACAATGACTTTAGTTGTGCCGAGAGGGGGTGTGGGCTGACCTGCCTTGCAGTCTCACATTTACAGTCAGTAGTTTTCCTCTTTACAGCTTGACCTTCCAGTCACAGCAGGTTCCATTTTATATCAGTACCAATGAAGGTAGTTGCCAATTAAATAATATGTGCCAAGTAAACCATATCTATCTTGGGGGGTGCATGGAGCTGTGACATCACTGAAAAGCCACTACTCAGGTGGCAGAGGTACACAGAGAAAGACACAAGAAGATGATATTTGCTTTTGGCAAGGTATGTGTCAGAGAAGAGACTATAAAGCACAATAAAATTAAATCAGTGCTAATGGTACCCTTCTTTCAACCCACATGATGCTACCAACTACTAGTACTGGCTATTTCTCTCCTGCATATAGTTGTCCTCTGTGGCACTCCAAGAGCCCTGTGGAAGCCATAGTTCCCTATATCCAGTCACGTTTCTGAAGATACTGCAGTTTTCTCCCTAACTTATAACAATGAACGTACGTTAAGCTAGGAGGGAAGCAGGAAACTATGACCTGTAGCAGACAAGATGACTGACTTGAAGAACACTGGGTGCATGAGTTTTGCTTCTTTGAAAATAAACATCCAGTGCTGTGCATCCATACGTGGGAATAAATCCCACAAAATTCAGTAATATATGCTTCTAAACAAAAATGGATAGGATCGGGCTCCATATGTAATAAGCTAAATAATGATCACCTGTTGTGTTCATATGGCCCCTCCCAGTGGTCATGGTGACTGAAGGGTTGTGGGAATCATTGTAAAAAAGTAACATTTTCATGCACTTAGCTTGCTTTTCTTTGATGCCAGTGGCTAAAAATATATTTATACAAAGAAGTATTGACATAGAATGTTGTACATTTGCTTCCCAACAGGCAAAGCAATCTGTTTGATAATATGTTGTTAAATGTAGCCATAACTACTGAACCTACCCCTTCCCTCAGGAGTTGGTGCAACTGATGCACCAGGCTGAGTTGTTCTGACACACTCTCAGCTGCCACATGGCCATCCAGACATAAAATTGCCTTGCCTTCAAGGAGAGAATTTATGCATTCTGTTCCTCAGTGCATGTGCATTTAAACACTTACGTATGAACAGCGAGGCCCCATTGAGGGCACAGCCTGCCATTAAGATGCTGCTAAGGTTCATTTTGAACCAGCAATAAGCCTATCAATCATATATTTATCCTAAACAAGAAGCATTCCTCTGTCTTTTTAACAAAAAATCAGCGGAGGGTCAGTTATTGCAAAACAAATGAAATCCCCAATGGACAGAATAGAGACATCAGCATTGTGTCACCTTAATATGTGTGGAGGTACAGTGGGTGGAAGAATGGTCCTTGGTGGTAGAACTCGGCTCATTACCATTTTCCCACGTAATGCACTTCTCTTGTATGTAGCTCCTGTTATATCGTCCTTGCTGCTGGGTGTAACACACCTATGTGAGCAGTGGAGGATCATTTCTCCTGAACAACAGGTGAAAAGTTTTTGAATGTTGCTAATATCATTATTTAAGCACCATTCCCCAGATATTTTCAAGAAATTTAATTTTGGGGGGAAGATTTAGAAAGCATTTCCTTATTATTATTATTATATTTTAATTTATTAAACAAACAAACACAGACACTTGGACAAATACAAATAATAATATGCATACATATAGCCCTACATAACAAACTAACCCACTAACCCCAAACGATACATACTTAAACCTACCATACACAGAACAAAGGACAATACAATCACAGTTCCTAATACTAATCCCCCCACCCCTTTTATACCCTCCCCCTTTGCTGAAACTCAATTTAACATACGCTTCCTTATCTGTAAGTTCCTTCTAAATCTCACCAAAAAACATAATAGATAAATCAACATGTATGTTTAGGCAGTCAGTTTGGCAATGACAATAATATATGCATAATATATATATGATATATAATATTATGTATATTGTTTATACTATTTTATAATATTTCTAACTGTTCATATTATCTTTTATGATTTAATTTAATTCACATTTAAGTGTAAATCTTATATCTAAATTTACAAATAGCATGACTGACTGACCTTTTATCCAATAAATCACGTTCGATTTTCTAAGTACACCTTCCTATTCCTTCATTAGATTACACTTCAATCCTTACATTCCTTACCACCTTTTTGTTTTTAGGACATAGGATTTCCAATCAAATAAGAAATCTCCATTATGTCATTTAAAACCCATATTCCATATCTATTCCAAAAAAGTTACCGCGTTTTTACCACAATGACCTTCCCAAATAGGAGAAACTAATTTCCATACTTCAATAATTTCCTTTTTTCCTTTATCTTCCAGGGATTCTATTACAATGTCAGCCTCTGCGGTATCAAATAATTTTAATAACCAATCTTCAAGCCTTGAGGACTGTTTCTCTTTCCATACCTGTGCATAACATAATCTAGCAGCCGTAATCATGTAGAGGACTATTTTCTTTTTGGATCTATTTATTTGTAAAGCTTCAATCGTATCAAGAAGATAAATTTTAGGAGATAATGGACATTTTATTTTTTATTATGCCTTCTATTTTATTATGTATTCTGATCCAGAAAGTTTTAGCCACGTCACACTGCCACCACATATGGAAGAACGTACCTTTCTGACCACATTTCCAGCAAGTGACACTTCGGTTTTTCTGCATCTTTGCTATCTGAACAAGGGTGAAGTACCACCTGTGAAGCATTTTACAGTGGTTTTCTCTCATACTAGCCAGTTTTACCAATTCCCACGTAGTTTTCCAGGAGCTTTCCCATTGGTCCATGGTAATTTCTCAGTTCAAATTTTGTGCCCATTTTACCATTGTCTGTTTGACTACTTCAGTCTCAGTTTCTAAAGTCAATAGAATATTATATATTATGCTACTTTTATGTTTTACATTAGGTTTTAAAATCCCATCAAATTCTCGTTCTTTTATTTCAAATCTCTCGCCTTCTCTATCCTTTTTAAACCTATCCAATAGTTGCGTAAAGAGTAACCAATGTGTCTGCCATCCCTGGGCAAAAAGTTCATCTTTAGATTTAAATGTTATACTATCCCCATGTATCCTCAGAATATCTTTGTATGTTACCCAATGGTCTGACTTTGGGGTTTCCTTTTTATAAAAGGCCTCATGGGCCGATACCCAGAGTGGGATTTTTAGATATAGTTTCCTTTTATATTTTAACCATACGGCTAATAGGGCTTTCCTAAGATAGTGGGCTCTAAATTCTTTATCTATAAGTGATTTGTCATACCACACGTAGGCATGCCATCTGAAGTATAACTGTTCCCCTTCTAAATTTAACTAGAAAGCATTTCAAGACATGTTTGAAATGGTGTGGGGAAGAAAACACATGGTGCTAAAATGGCAACTGAAAAGACAGTAGGAAGCAGTATGTTTTGAAAAGTTCTTTAAAAAGTGGCAAAAAAATTGTAACATGGTTACACCTAAGTGCTATTGCATGAGTATTTCAATTTTTAAAATAGCTCCTATGCATTTTATTGTTAATTAAAAGATTGGTTTTAAAAAAAGGACCCCAACAGTTATGTCTAATAAAAAAAGTACTAGTGAAGAAGTGGAAACATCATATTTCAGTTTCTTATCGCGCTTTAGAAAAAGGTTAAAGAGGCACTATAAGATCCATCTAGACCTGTGGAAATTTTTTTCTACAAGATGATTATTAGATGATGATATAATGTAGATAACCCATAAAAAGTGCCAGCAAAATATTGCCTATTGTACAGTATCCATCCTTTCCACCTTGACTACCTTTCCTTCCCTCCATTGCAGTCGAATAACATTCTTCCTTCATAGGATAGGAGCCATCAGCTTTCTCTGTGTATTTTCCTACCTTTCCTTATGCTTCATTTTGTAGATTGTTTGATCACCTTTTTTGGAGTGGTAGTGGCACAGCTACATATACAGCAGCAGTACAAAGTTTTTATGTTATTTGGAGCTGTCGTGGTATGCTGCCTCTTTCAACCACGCCTTCTGCTGGTAAAAAAACACCACCTTTTATTTTTATTTGGGGGAGGATGCAAAGTTATAAGTGGAGAATGCCTTTGTCTACCTCCTATATGTCCCTGAAGGATTTCAGAACCTTGATTCCACTAATCTTTGCTTCAGCCAGCTAGCCTTCACACCTTTCCCATGGTTTAATATAGGAGTAGCAGTCCATTTTTGCCTCCAGTGATAGTGTTGCAGCTGCTTGGTCCACATGGTAAGCCAGAAATTTTCACATTTCCTTAATGCATGCCTTGGGTTGTTTCCCAGCATATGTCATTGGTACCCTGACAAAGATAGATGGAAAAGGTAAACTACAGTAAATACAGCAAAGAGATGGGTTTGAAGTGATGTGGATTTAATTTTAAAAGTTATACCCTTGTGTTTCTTTACAGCACAGTGGTTTGGAAATCATTAACCAGCCTTACTTTTCCTTTCTCTCTGCTCCTACCATTCAGCTTATACATAGATTTGCCCAATTTCTTCCATGGCTTACTGTTAACCGTAGTGAATGCAAGGCCTCTCAGGCCTTGAAAGGCAGGTGCTCCTCCCAGGCCTGTATGAAAGGAAAGGGTTTGGAGTCTATCCTCTCTTCAGTAACATCTTCTACTCTATTGAGCATATTGTAAAGTGCTGTCTATTTATATTATTGTGTGATGTATGATCTCCTATAATATTGTTAGGTATGAGTGTAGTGAATTGCTTTTTAATCTTATTTTTCTCATACTTGGATAATTAAGTGAAACTCTACCACTAATCTTTGCAGACCACACTTCTTGATTAGAAGAGATGAGGCAGAAAGGTGGCTGATTCAGTTGTTGAGAAAAATGTTTTGCATCCACTCAGAGACTTTGAAAACATTTTTTTTTTAATTGGGAATTCTGTACCCTTGATTCAGTGACTGATCTTTGTAGCTGTCCAGTTCTTTCTGTCCTTCTAGTGGACAGTGTCTTCTAACTGAAATACATCTTTCTTTATTAACTTTTAACAAACAACACATTTGAAAAGATAATGAATTTTGGTCGGGTGGAAAGAAAAGACAGATACAGCTGAACATCAGACTTATCTTGAAGAGGTTATAAGATGAAATCCCATGCTGAGAGGTAGCAAATGTGCTAGATTTCCAACTTTACCAGCCCACAATAATATTATGGGCTTTGTAGTTCATTTGGGGTAAAAGTTTCAGGTGGCAGGAAGGCAACTTTAAAAGGACAAAAAGAACTCTTTTCAAGGATCCAGTAACAAACTGTGCCCCTAGTGTCAACAGTGAGAACCTCCATGCTATTATCTGTAAATCCCACGGCATCCCTAACCTAATGTCTTTTTGAACCATCACAATAATGATAAACGAAGTAATTAAGTGATCTCAAGTAAAAATTTCCCCAATTTCTGACATTTAACGTTATTGAATTAATTTTGAACCCTAATCTTTCAAGCTCTTTATGTGGAGTGCTGGCTTATATCTCAATTGTAAACCACCTTTAAGATTATACATAAATCCAGTAAGAAAATGATTTGTGGTTCAGTGTTTTGATTCAGACATAAGAGCAAGCAATAGGCAAAGGTAGTTTACATAGCTATCAGAAGGAAGGAGTGAGTACAGTACATTCCTAGGTTGTATCAGCATATGCTTGGTGTGCAGCATTTCAAAAATCCTTTTTCGGCCATGCAAGGATGGAAGGTTGGGGCAGGGGAGTCACGTACATCAGTCTAAAATCTTGGAGGAAGGATAGAGTAAGAAAAGAACCAATGTGAGTGTGTTTTTCTGTCTTGCACACCAAGATTCCTGTGCCTCACACTGTGATCCCAAATCTTTGATATCTGCTGCTTGACATGAACATTTCCCCTTTTTCCCCGTTTGGAGATATTAAATACATATTTGTGTCTCAGCTCAAATTGTTTTATGATATATCCTTTTCTTTTGTGCTGATGTTTTTGGTACATTGTATTAATGCTGGTTTGCTTGACTATCATTAATTGAAAAAGAAACATGAATTACAGTGCTTCTTTTGCATCAGATGTTCTTAGTTCAATCTAGATAAATTAGTCTAAGCACAGCAATAATTTGAACAATTGAGGATACAAATGTTATAGGACTACATTGCATTCTCATTAAAAACACAGGAAATGAGTAAAAGTTGTATAATTGTTCTTAATTTTTTTTCGAACTTTTATTTCTTATGACTAATGGGTACTTTTTCCTGCATGCAGTTGTGTATTATTAGGAATATTTTACATAAAATTACCAGCCACATATAAATGTATGCTAAATGAACAGTTGTTCATGATTATCATTATTTATGTGCTTGCAAATTTTTTTCTAGATTGAATCACTGGAAAAACCTTAAAAGATAAAAGGCTAACTGAATTTGAAAGCTTTTTAATCAAGAAAGATACATTCAGAAGACACTTCCCTACCTAATTGTTATCTCTTACCTATTCAGATGTTATTCATTTTTATACTTTCCTAACTAGAGCAGAAGGCATAATCTCAGCACAATAGAATTTCAAAACAAGAACAGAGGCAGAAATACTGAAGGGTTTATTCCTAAAGATGTACAACGAAAGGCCCTTTGAAAGTTTCATTGTATTTGTAGATTTTGGGTATGTTTTTTATAATTTAGAAGTAAAGATTACATTTGTGAATAGAGGATAATTTTTTCAGGAGTGTGAGTGGTGATACATTTTACCTCAGCTTTTATTATGAGGATCCAAAGAACTGTGAAATAAGCAGTTTGAGTTATAGCATGGAGTTATAGCATGGAGGGAGCTTTGGTGTTTTCAATACAAAGGAAAGTCACACAAAAGCCTTTCCTTTCATGATCACAAGCACTGCCAGGATCTTTGTTCAGAGTTCCTACAAATATTAGAGGTACTGACAGGGGAAGAGACATAAATATGCTATATATGAGACTCTAAAGATATATTGCAAATTGAACATTGTAGTCCTATTCATTGTAGCAGCAGTGTAAGATTACATTATTAAATCTAGATTTTTAAAATCTAGATTAGAAAGAAATGTAGCAGGACTTTGGATTTTCAAATGTTGGTAGCTTGACATTTGCAAAATCTGTAAGTTTTGACATTGTAGCCTGTGTATTCTGTTGTATGCTTAGGGCTGGGTCAGTGAAGTTTCAGCCCTGTGCACAACAATTTTAAGAATATTCCTTTCCTTCTGTCCCATGAAAAGATGTTCTGGCCAAATGGCAGAGAAATGGCATTTGGAGCTGCATGAAGAAGCCTTTACTGCAGAGGTGAACAAAGTGAAAAGTGCAATTCCTAGCATTCTCGACTGTTGGTTTTGCTGCATAAGGCAAAGAATTGTAATCCAACAACTTCTGGCCAAGCTTTCTCCTAGTTGTTTGGCTGGGAGGACTCTTTTGTATCTCAGTACGTTCCACAGATCGAAAGTGCCCTTCTATTGATGGTGAAATAAGACTAAATTCAACTTTTGGCAAAAAGTTGGAGTTGGTGCAGAGCATCTGTGGGCTGTTCCTCTGAATGTTTACTCATATGTGACCCATGTATAGGTCAGTTCTAGGTGTCACATGTAATGACAAGAGATGCCGGTGGAGCAAAGCTCTCCTGTTTAAATCTTTGTTCTTTGTTTTAAGATAATGCTATAATATGAGTTTGGGTTTCTGTTTCTAAACTGTAATTTAACATGACATACAACCAGCATGTCATATGTTAGGATATTTCAACAAGACTGATTTTTTTCTCTCTCTCCCTGCCCTCAATTATTACTCTGTGTCTTATTTGTGTCTTTGGGGAATATTGAACATTATCTTTTTCTTCATCAGCTGTTTTGTCTTTTAAAAAAAATTATCATGGGCATCTTCCCATAAATCCCAATTCCAGTGCCATAGGCACTTAATGTTACACAAATGCTACTTGAGCATTCAGACAGTAAACCCTATTATAAATGAAGCAGAACTGGAATATATGCATAAGGTCATGCTAAGGCTAAATTTTCCGTAATGATAATCTTCTTAATATAAAAACCAAAAAACATACAGTATAATGCTGTATATTATTACCACTTCAAGAAAAATAATACAATAATATATTTTTGTTAAGATGTTTAGATGTAACTATTGGTTTTAATGCACTTCAGAAAAATGAGCCATCACTTGCTAGCAGCAGTATTTTTACACTGCAACATAAATTGTGGAAACTGAGGAAGTCATTTTCTCTTCTGTCACCCTCCTCAGGCAAACTCATTGCAGTTGACAGTTTCTCTTTGCTAGAAGGAATTGGACCATGTGAGAAAACAAAATTGCATATATGGATTTAATACTAAGGTAGAATCCATATCGTGTTGTCCTAGAACTTTTGAACATTACTTTTCAGAAGGTAAAATGTTCTGTTGCTTTTAATGTGTTTTGGTAAGCAGCTCATCCACATGAACATTTTATGAGGTTTAAGAGCATTATTGTTGTTGTTCATTGCATTGCTTGGTTAATGTTTGCTGCTGATTGGGGTAGGAAGGAGTGTTACAATTGTTACCTTAAAGGTATGAGATAGATGGAGTCACCCTTTATTTTTTTTTTAATTTTAAAACAGAAGACCAGTGCTGCTCAGAAGCAGTACAGGACTCATCCTTTGCTGGCCACATCATTCATCAGAGTTGGCTATAGAGTGCTGTAGTGTTCAAGCCATTCAAGAAAGTCTGGCTGCTGACACATCCTTTGTTGAATTGCTCTAATCTACTGTGAAGAATGACATAGCCAGCAGCAGGCAAGGTCCTGCATTTTTTGTGGTAGCATAGTAACCTTCTTTTCAAAGTAATAAATAGAGGGTGGACCTACCTAGCTATGTCATATAGGTAAGGTAAGTGGCAATGCTTGCCCTGCAAAACAGTAAGCAAGCATGACTTCTTGATTTACTCCCCCTCTTCCCACAGTAATTGTACTGCAGCAGATAAAAAGCAGATTTGCTAAAAAAAAAATTAACACATGGGCATTTATGTTTTTACTTGTAATGTATTACTTACATCTTCTATGCTATCCTCACTTGACAAGTTACTTGCTTATACACATCCACATTTGTATAACCCACTTCCTTGTTCAGAAGGGAAAAATGTGCAAACAGTGGGATGAAATAGGTAGGGGGTGCAAAGTATAGCAGTAAGGCTGTCATGTTCCTGTGCTGAACCCAAATATTAAGTTAAGAACAGAGTGTCCAACAACAGAAACATAGCTCTTGGCTTGGCCCTAAATCTATTCAGAGTAGAGATTTTGACTTTCAGTTGTTTAATGGCAAGAACAAAATGCTACTCCTCTTAATTGGGCTGTTAGATACCCTAGCATATAGTAACTGAGCTGTAGATTACTATTATTATATTAATATTATTATTGTTGTTAATATCCTGCTCATTCCCATGTCTGTTAAAACAGATACAGCAAAAGTTTTACATCATATGAAAGTTGAGAAATATAACTAAACTGCTCATATAACTTAAAGCAGTTAAAGGCAAACCATTAAAAAGAACAACTAACATAAATATATGGAAGGGCCTTTCCTCTTGAGCAGTTATGTATCAGTGTAACCTCTCTAGAAAGGGAGTTCCAGAGTTTAGGACCAGGCTTCTCTTAAGTTACCACCAGATGTATCTGTGAGAGTGGTAGGACAGGCAGGTGAGCCCCCTCAGATCTCAAGACACAGGTAGGTTACCTAGAAAGATACTGTCCTTTAGATCATTTTCACTCAAGCTGTGTGGGGTTTATAGGTCATAACCAGAACTTTCAGTTGTGTCTGGAAACAAACTGGCAGCTACTGGAGCTGTGTATGCAGGTAATCTCAGTGTTTAACACCTTGCGTAACTGGCTCCACCTTCTGAGACAGCATTTTGAATCTTGACTCTTCTGTCATTTTATCCTGGTGGTAGTTCTAATAAGAAACTAAGGTCATTTCCTCACTAGCCTGTTATAGCGTGATGATTCCACTTTGAACATCCTCTGGAATCCTGGGGTTTGCAGTTTCGGGAGGGGCCAGCTTAGTTTGTCCATGTGTAGTCTAGATTCTCTCAGGACTTGCCTTCTCCAACTTGGGGACCTTCAGAGTGCCAGGATTATAAATGTTGTTATTGACATTCCGCACTATGTCAATATAATGTTATAGTGGTGAGTTGTTACTGCTCTAGGAGCTGTGCTTCTGCACGACGTTGTTGTTACCCAGCTGCTATCCCATCCCCAAGAGTCTGCCAATCACCGTATTCTATTTCCAGAAAAAAACATCAAGAGCCTCCTCTAGTGCTTCAATCCTGTCAGCCATCGAGTGCAGTACTGTCATAATGCTTGATAGCGCTTCCTGTTGTGGTGGATCCAGCAGTGGGCAGGCTGTGGGTGTGCCCAGTTCATCCCTCCCTCAGTGACTCCCATGGCGTGGTAACTTCCTTTCACTTCTTCCTGTTTATTTTAAATGTCTCCTTTGAGTCAAAACTTTGTATTTTTTAAATACATTTTTGAACGGGATAGGGCAAAAGTGCAATAGCGTGCTGGCATGTCATGCTGTTAGAACATTGCTGTCAGGGGTGGTGGGGCAGGGTGAAGGCAGGACATGGGAGTGGCCAATGACACTGGAATGTGGAAGGAAGGAACACCAGTGGCAATGCCACTACTGCTTAAGGGGAAAGGGTGCAGAAAACAGCGTCCCTAATCCAACGGCATCGCACAAATGGCGATGCTGCCATTATAACAGTATAACATGCTAATGGCCTCTAGTGCGGAAATGGCCTCAGCCATCAGGTCTTCAAACTTATCATCCCAACCAGTGCAGCCTCTAAGAAGTGCTGGATTATGACTCCCAACATCCCACTGACCAGAATCTGGGTGGAGGTAGTGGGAGTTGCATTCTGATGCATTTGGAGAGTCCCCCGTCAGGAAAAGCTGTCCTAAACTTACACCCAAGTTGTAAATCTGCCTCTGTTTCTGCATACAAATGAGGACCTTCTCTTATCTTCCCAGGATTGGGGGGTGGGTAAGTGTGATGAACCTGGGGACCAATTTTCTGCCAGTGTCACCCTCAAGAATGGCAATAAATAGATAAATAAAAGTTGCAAGTGGTTGGAACACTAGTTTTAATGTTAATGATTACATATGCGTGAAAGGTTATGCGCTAAAAGATAAGTACGGTATTTGCAGGCATCTTAAATGCACTGGCATATAAGACGCACCCCACTTTCAAGGCGTATTTTTCAGGAAAAAATTTTTTTAGTCCCCTGGTGAGAGGAATGAAAGGAATGATGCACCAGGAGAGGAGGGGAAGAAAAAGAATTTTGCACCAGGAGAGGAGGGGAATGAAAAGAGTACTGCACCAGTTTTTCTTGGGCCCTAGGAGAGTCAAAATGCACAGGAGAGGAGGAGAAGGTAAGGAGTGCTTTACCTGGATTCCACTACCCCTTCCCTTCTTGTTTGCTTGGGCAAGGAGAACTTTGGCTCCCCGTTCATTCCCTTTGTTTTTAGCGTTACCATATTTGCTGGTGTAAAAGACACACCCCATTTTCAAGGAGTATTTTTTAAGAAAAAAGTGTGCCCTATATGCCAGGAAATACGGTAATACGGGAGGCTTCTAGGAGAGACAATACACCCTTTTTGGGTCAGAAAAATGTTGGTTCTAGGAGTTGGGGGTGTTGAGGGCTGCAAAAGCATTCTTGTGGGGATACATATACCTGGAGTGTGCCCACCCCTGAACTCTTTGAGTTCTGGTTATTCTTAGAGCCTAGTTGCTTTCCTGATTTTTCTAGGAGTGAATCAACCTAAGGGGAAAAAAAAGTCTGGTTATTGTAGCTTGGACTTCCTCATCTGTCTTTATTTGCAGTTACCTCATACATGCATTTTGATTCTTCTCTAACACTAGGCATGACTCAGTCCAGTTTTTAGTGCCAGTAATAGAATTGACTTTTTTTTTAGTCCATACTTCAGATACAGTAAAGGAATAGCTGCATCTGATAAAATAATGTTTGATTTCATAATTGCGGTATTTTATATCACATTATCCTGACACCTGTTCTGGGTTAATTGCATTGTAGTCTACTTCATTACCTGGGTGATGAAGATAGAAGAGGAGCAGTTTTATAAGTTTAATTTTCCTAGGGCTGAACAGGCATCTTGTGTGTTGTGAGGCTGTGTGTGCTGGCAGAGATTGGTCTGAAAATACTCAGCATCATGCAGAAACCTCTCAGCATTATTCTGAGCCAAGCCCTAGATTAACTCGTTTATCTTTGGCCTTTTTTTTTAATTGGAGCACTGAGTAAGTGAAATGTAGCCTTGCTTTTTTGTGATCACAATGTAGCATTTTCTGAAGAAACAAATAACAATACATACTCTCCTGAGGCATGAATAAAGCCCAGTATATAAGATATTTGTAATAGAATTACAGTCGGCCCCCCACATTTGCTGTTGTTGAGGACACAGGACTGCTGCAAAAGTGGAAAAGTCGCAGATATCAAAATTGTGTGTGTGTGTGTGTGTGTGTGTGTGTGTGTCTGTAGGAAGGAGGCAGAAACATGGTGGACAGAGCGAGCATCTAGGCTCCAAACGAGGTCAGGGAAAGGAAAGGGAAGGGGATGAGTTCTCATGGTGGCCCTGTGCTTCCTCTGTCTTGCTCATCTTCTTCCTTGGGTGTGTGGGGCCACTGGGAGAGGTGAGAAATTGGGCTTAGCTGGCCAGGCAGCACCTTGTGGAGGAGGAGGAGGACCAGAGTCAGGTTTTTAAAGGGCTGTCTAGCCTGATTGGAGCCATTGAGAGGGAAGCTTTCCCTGCAAAAGAAGCACTTCAGGTCGGAGGGCAGGGATTGGAGAAACTTGCAAACAATCAAATCCATAAAAGTCAAACCTGCAAATGTGGAGAGACGATTGTATAGGCGTGAGAGAGAGAGAGAAAGACGAAGGAGGAAGGGGAACAACCCAGCCAGTGCATTTTGAATTCAAAGCCACAATTTTGAGTGCCATTTTGTGATCCTTGAAAGGGTGTCCTGTGGCCATTGGGTGCTGTGGACCTCTCCTTTTGCACATGCAGATGGAGGACCACCCATGGTGATGGTCCCCCTGAACAAAAGAGGTTTCTGGTGTCTGGCTGTCCTACTCTACCAGCTGTGGGGGAAACAAAGACTCTTTTCGCACCTTACCCTTTTGTGGAGCTGGGGTGCAGGGCTCGTGCGAGAAGCCTGGGAAGGAAGGCTCTTGCGTCCTGATCCCATCAACTCCGCACTGCTTCCTGATTGTGGGAGCACCCCGCCTCTTCCTTTCGCAGTGCAACCTGGGACTTTTCCCAGCTTGCAGTGCACAGGAAGCGCGACCGGCCCGGCTCCCGAGGTTCTGCATGCCAGGTAAGTGTGCGTGGGGCCCTGGAGTGATGTGCGACTATGCAGCATTTTTGACTTTAAGCCGAAAATGAAAAAATACATGCGCGGTCTGCGTCAGGGCCTTGAGCGTTGCGCAAAAGTGAGTATGTCGTGTGGACTGCTCCTCACATTTATGTGACGCTCAAATGGCCCTTTCGCATCGGAAATGCAGTGCGAAAAGGGCCAAAATTGGGAAGTTTGAGGACATTTCAGGCTGTCTAAGGCTGCATAAAATCTTAGGGCTTCTCATTCCCCTGACATCTTGTCCCCTACCCAGCCAGATTTAAATTGCCAAATATGTGTTAAAATTCAGGGAACTATGCTCTTTATTACCTGAAAACATTTATATGGCCTAGAATTCAAAGATGTAGCCATGTTAGTCTGGATCACTATGCAAAGAAAGAAAGAAGTGGTAGCATAAGTTGATGCATGTGAGGAAATAGATTAAAGTCTACAAAAGCTTGTGCTACTAACTTCTGTCTCTTCGTTTAAAAGGTGCTACAAGATCCTTTTGCATTTCAAATGGATTATTTTTGTGAAAATCCCTACAGTTACTTTTCTAGCCAAAGGGAGAAAAAGTGAATTAATTTTCCCTGGGACATTCAAGGAAATGCAGTTTGCCTTCAAATAGATTGCAGGATCCCTCTGCATTCTGTAACATAGGGGTGGGAATTATCTAGCGCTCCAGATACTGTTAGACTGCAAGTTCTAGCACCTTTTTACTTGCATAGTCAGTGGTGAGAAATTTGGGGAGCTGTAGTCCAACAATATCTGGAGCACCTCATGATTCCTAACACTGGTCTGCCATCCCAAAATGTCAATATTTCAGATTCAAGGACTACATATTCCCTGAGCAGAATCATAGAATCATAGAAATGTAGAGTTGGAAGAGACCACAGGGGCCATCCAGTCCAACCCCCTGAAAGCTAGCTTCTTAATCCATTACAGGTGTTCATTAAAGGAACTGCTGAATACTAAGTCAACACTTCATAATTTTCCATAGATTCCATGTGTGTACTCTGTTTGAGACCAGCAATGGAATCTAGGCCATATTGTTCAAATTCTGTCACTTTCATAGTAGTAGAACCTTTAGACGGAGTAGGAGGCAAAATCCCTAGGAGGTAACAGATTTTTAGACAGGCAGAACAGTCAGAGCCCTTGTTTATTTCTGGTGGTTGATTCCAAGATAAATGTTAGGAATCACCTAGAGAGGATATTCAGACTACATTTTTGTTTTGATATTGGATTTCATCAGGGTCTCTTTCACACTATACACTTATAGCACTATTATTCCACTTTAATTGCCATGGTTGCATCTTGCAGAATCCTGGGGTTTGTAATTTGGTCAGAGGCCACAAAGGAGCTTCCTGGCTAAGAATTCCAAATGTCTGTCCTTAGACTGCCAATTGCAGGATGCCATAGGACAAAAACTGTGACCGTTAGAGTAGAGTAACAGTGCTATAATTCTGTAATGTGAATGGGATCCAGACTGCATTAGGTCCTTATCATACCATACTGTTATGCTAGGTTATGTGATTTGAAAACAGCTTCAGTTGTACTTATAATGACCACTGATTGTTGACATTGTGTATCATACTGTTGCCACATTTGCACTGTAATAGTGTGATTTGCACAGTTTTTTCATCTGCACTAATGCCATCATCACCACTCCATTTACCCTGCCTTGTGTGTTGTGACTGGTTTGCTTCTATCTATCTATCTATCTATCTATCTATCTATCTATCTATCTATCTATTTTAAAAATGCAGCCATAATAATGCTGTTATGGCATAACATCATTACGGCACACCCATCACTGGGTACGTCTCTCATCATGAGAGATGGCACAGAAAGAGAAACAGGCAACCCTATCCACTGCCATTCCCTATCCACTGCCATTTTTTAAATGTCTTTCTCCTGTGAAAAGCAACTGTGCTTATCATCCTAGTCAGTTGTTTCAGGTTGTTCTGTTCAAATTGCTTCACTTGTACTCATTAAACTGTATGTAGTAACTTATTACAGCACGACATCATTACTGTGTGCTCATCACTGCTCAGATCTCACACTGTGAGAGGTGATGCAGGAAGAAAAATGAACTGCAACATCTGCTGCCATTTTTTATATCTTTTTTCCTATGAAAAATAAAATTGTTTATGATTCTAATCAGTTGTTTCAGATTGTTCTGTTCCAAAAACACTTCATTAGTACCTTAGTTTTTTTCAAAAGTAACTCTGGTAGTAAAGCAATGCAGAAATCTTTGGAAAACACCCCCATGCAGTGAAGGCATCTGAATAGTGACTTTCAATGGTTAACAGGTCAGGATCTCAGCATTATTGTACTGTAACAGCAAGCCATTTAGATAAAAAATAGAAGAAAAAAAATAAAGATAGTTTAAAGAGCATAGACCACAGAAAACACAGCTGTTCTGTTGGGTAGCCCTCAATATTATAGTAATGGGATATGTCGTAGGAGTTAAGTAGCAGTTTGCTTGTAACAAGGTATGAGAACCAGAGACCGTTAGATAAACAAAAAGCTAGGAGGAATGCACTGATAAGCACAGCCAGGCTTCACTTAGGCTTCAAGGTCTCTTGCGGGCTAGAAGATGTACTCTTGGTATGTTATGCTTTGAACTTTGCTAATTGCCTTCAGTTCACTCACTGAAGTCCAGTACGATGTATCACACTCCTAATAAATAGTGTTTATGCACTACACTGTTTGTGTGTGTGAATTCAGTTCCTGATACGTTCTTTTGAGGAGTCTTGACCACCCTGTCCAAGCACTGGAAATAGGCTGAGGTTTCCCTGCTGGAGATTTTCTAGGGAATCCCAAAGGGAGAGGCACCCAGACCACACTCATGCTGCACCCACTGATTGGTTATTCTCACAGTGAAGTGTAATTGAGACATTTGCATTCAAATGGTAACTAAATTATAGTGGGAAAGAGGGTCATTAATGAATTACCATATTTTAAGCATGAAAAAATTGCATTTCCAGCAACAGCACTGGGAGAACCATTGTGTCATGTGGTAAAGCTGAGACAAAAGTGGGACTAAACCACTGCTGTGAGTATAGTAGTGTAGTATGATAAGGACCTTAGTCATGTTTAACTCTCCTGGATTATGATGAAACCTAAATCCATCATGACTACCTTTTTATGTTGATTTCTGTGGGACGTAAGTGCAACTAAGTTAGTTTGGATCCAGTTAATGAATGGTGATTCATTGGTAGCATTTGAAATCTTCTTTTAGCCTGTCCCATTGGTATTTCTATGTGTATGCGTGTTAATGGTCTTGAAGGCATACTTGCAGTTTTCTGTGAGTTTTCTATTTGTTTTATATGAACATGTGTCTTAATATATGGTGAGATTTTTGAGGGTTTCTCCCATTAGAGGGTGTTCTTTAATTTACAATACGGATCTAAATCCAGTGTGGCGCTGGTGCTACGACACCTGTCTCCCCCCCCCCACACACACACCATGAAACTGTTGGTGGCTATGGTTTTGTAGTCCAGTAACTTGAAATGCGTGCCAAGAAAGCACAAGAAGAATGAATGACTTTTTTCTCAGGAGGATGAACACTCTCTAGAACAGTTTGGGATTTTTTTTTCAGTTATGTGTTTTCTCAGGGAAAGAGATGCACATATTATTCTTTCAATGTTACATTCCAAGATTTCCCCCAGGATTCAATTGTGACATTGCCTTGTTTTAATATTTTTATTTTAATATTAACATATCTAAACATTTTGTACATTTCCCATTCTCTAGGAATTTTTTTTTTTATAACTGGCATAACAGTGGGAATGCAGCTGAAAAATCTATGTAACCATAGTATTGTGAGAAATACTTGTAGTTTTCTCCTCAAAGAAGATCACAAATACAGTGAGATAAAATTTGATCTGTGCTTGCCAAGTAGCTGAGTCTGTCAGATAACATGTAGAGGGATATATATGCTAAGACATAAAAGCCTTCTTTAGAGTTCATTTGATTTTATTTTTTTTTAAAAATAAAGATGTTCTACATTTGATTCATTTTGAAGGGAAAATATTTGCTTTTAAAAAAGGGACTTTATAAAATCCAGAGATAATAGACAATGCTGGCAGAAATGATATAGCAGTAATGATAGAGACAGAACAGATTTTGAAAAAATATGCTAGTTAGGTGACAGAATATTAATCAGTGGTCTTGTGGGGAATTCTTTATAATCCTGGTAAGAAAATAATTTCTGATTGAGTAATATGGTTCTTTTATAATGGAAGATAAACCTCTGCCAAAGATTTATTCTAGAATGTGGAATCCAGTTAGAAACTACTGTAGAGATATACATTGATCCAACTGAGGGAAAAATATTGAATGTCTTAGATGTCAAGTGCAGCATAGACTGAAGACAAATAGCAGTCAAGTATACAGGAGTAATGTAGCTTTAGATAAAGTGAAGAGAGCACTAAGATGTTGATATTGACGTGTTGTTGTTTGCAATCGTCTCTGTTCTAACAATCATACAACAACTTGGATTTTTAGGGCTTTTATTTATTTGGGAAATGTGTGCTTTCATTTAGACGATGTTCTTTTGTGTTGTTCAGAGATTGCATTTGTGTCACAGAACCATATACTGCAATTCTATCATGGGCAACAGAAGATTTTTACTGTTGCAGTATTCCTTCAAGTCTTTTCTGACTTAGGGTGATGTTAAGGCGAACCTATCATAGGATTTTCTAGGCAAAATTTATTCGAGGAGGGTTTTACCTTTCCTTCCTTCTAAGGCTGAGAGAGTGTGAGTTGCCTGAGTCGGCCAGTGGCTTTTCATGGCCAAATGATAATTTGAAACCCAGTCTCCAACGCTCAAAACACTACACCATGCTGGCTCTGTCCTAAGTATTTACTTCCCTTCAAACAGAAGACTGTGAGAGAGTTAAGCCTCTCATGTTTCCTTCTGCAAGGTAGAGAAGAGAGACAGAACATTTCCCCTGGGCTATTATATAATAGTTAGGCAATCACTCACTTCCTTTGTTCTCTGCCTAATGGGAAGAAGAGACGAAAGTCTGTGAAGCACTTTTCTGTTGCTCTTCTTCATCTATCTGAGGTGGTTGTTGCCTTCAACTTGACTTTGACTCATGGCAACCCTTTGAATGGGAGGCCTTCAAGTCACCTCATTATTAACAGCCCTGCTCAGGTCTTGCAGACTCAAGACCGTGACTTCCTTGAATGAACCTATCCATCTGTAATCTGTTGCACTCAAATAGACAAGTGCTTCATCCCAACATTGGGATGCTACACCTCATGGCTTGGAGGTTTAGAGGCAGGCAAGGTAGGTCACAGCTATGGTTGCTGCCATGAGGCCAAGGAGCTTCTGGCTGCAGTGAGCCATGCATTGAGACCACGTGAGGAGATCCTTTACATTGATGTGTAAGGTGAAAACCCTTTGAGTCGAGACATATGTTGAAGCTGACTGGGAATGCAGGGTAGCTCCAATGAAGTTAATCACTCTAGTGGGTTTGAGGACCTATTTCTCTGAGTTTATGTCAAGGCCGAGATCATGGAATAGCATAAAGGTAAGGTGGATGTCTCAGTACAGGCAGTCCAGCATGATACAGGAAGCTAATCATTCAAATACAGGAAGATCTGGACACCTTCTATTATTAGAAGAGAGATCACCATGGGCATACATTTGGTGAACACTCTTGGGGCCATGCAGAGGCTGAATGGGAGCACTTGGTACCGATAGAGAGATGTTTGTATGGCGAACCTGAGGAATCTGTGATGCTGAGGGCAGATCACAATGTGGAAGTAAGTGTCTCGTAGATCCACTAATGCAAACTACTCCCCCTTGTCACAGGAAGGGAAGAATGGTTTGTAGGGTTACTATCTTGAACTTCTTCGATCTGACGTACCTGTTCTATTCAGATGACCCCATATTACTAGCAGAAAATAGCCAAAACTTGGAATGATTACTGAAGAAAGTCAAAGAAGAAACTGTGACAGAAAATTTAAAGTTGAACATTAATAATAGCAATAATAACAATAACAGTAATAATAATATTTATTTATATCTCACCTCTCCCCATGGGTCGAGGCGGTACTACAACAATACATTAAATACATTAAAAGCATTAAAACATAACCAATCCTCCCCACCCACCAACCCATCTAAAACCAACCCCCTAAAACACATTAACTACATTAAAGAACAGGAGGACATTTGGTGGGAGGCGGTGGAGTACTAGTCTGGGAAGGCCTGTCGGAAGAGAACAATCTTGCCTGCTTTTTTAAAACAGTCAAGACTGGTAATATGCCAGGTCTCTTCCAGCAGGCCATTCCATAACTTGGGAGTGATAGAAGAAAAGGTCCTCCGGGTAACTGCAGCCAACCTAGTTCTGACTGGCTGCAGTAAATTCCTCCCAGAGGACCTTAATGTGTGGGGCGGATTATATGGGAGAAGGCGATCCCGCAGGTAGGCTGGCCCCAAGCGATAAAGGGCTTTAAAGGTAAGAACCAACACCTTGTACTGTGCCCGGAAACTAATAGGCAGCCAATGTAAAGACTTCAGAATTAAGAATTAAGAAAACAAAAATAATGGCTACAAATGTTTTGTTGCTCTTCTATGCCTTTAAGTTGTTTTCAACTTATGGCAACCCTAAGGTTGTGTATCAGGGAGTTTTCTGGGGCTAAGAGTGTGTGATATACTCAAGGTCATCCAGGGGTTTCCATGGCCAAGCAGGAAATTGAATCCTGGTCTCCAGGGTCATGGTCCAGTGCTCAAACCACAATGTCACTCTGGCTCTTTTTAAAAAAATGCAGCATCTTAATTTTACATTTCCAAGACAGATCTCTGTGCAAGCACAAAAACCCATATGTC
Source organism: Ctenosaura bakeri (assembly GCA_948474755.1). Lineage (NCBI taxonomy): Eukaryota > Metazoa > Chordata > Lepidosauria > Squamata > Iguanidae > Ctenosaura > Ctenosaura bakeri. Next base: position 89,903 of record CAOLHI010003859.1, on the reverse strand, counting down.
TGAAGGCACAAATGACTACACAAGGAATCATAGTTACATATTAATAACCTGTTCTTTCATGATAGAAGACATTCCAAAAGGATTTACTGTGCCTCCTTCTGCACAGTACTAACAAGCGTTAGCTACAGTGCCGTTGCTGTTGTCTCAGAGAGATCCCCCACCAGTGTCACCATCCACTATTGCTGCTGCCCAGTAGCTGTTTGGCACATTGGTCTGGCTCCTCAGCAAAAACCTGTCTGATGTGGGAGACATGACCAGCAGCACTGCTGTTGTCATCATCGCCTCTTGCCTCACAGAAGCGTATAATCCCACCACTGCAGAAAGGTAGTGCTGGAGTAGCAGTGCAGGAAAAATGGTTTTGTTATCAAAAGTAGAAGACCTTGAGATCCACCAGCAGTGCTAGCATCTCCTTAAAAAAGTGGGGAATCATAGCTAAAAAGCAGGCCTATGAGAGAGGAGTAACTATTGGATCTTTTCACCTGTGTATACCAGTACTAACTGCGAGACACCAGTTGAGAGTCAAAAGAATGTTTTATTGGGGGATTCACAGACACATGCAAGACATTAAACAGTCTCATGAACCATACAAGGCTAGTGAAGGGAAAGGAGAGAAAGGTTAGCTAGCAAGAGATTTGGAGTGCCTAGGGTGATATTTACAGGTCTTGAAGCAGAGGACTGAGGACAGAAGGCTCAAACTTAAGAGTTTGAGGGCAGCACAAGGGATGAGAATCTGGGGTGCAGCATGATGCCCAAAATGCTAGCAAAATGCTGGGGTCAGAGCTAGGTTTTAAATACTCATTTTCCTACCCTGAAGGGGTGAGTGTTAATTGCTCCCTTGCGGAGTAAACAAAAGGGGTCCAGAACAGACTGATTGTCTTATTTTGGGTGAGAAAATATTGATGGGAGTCCTGACAGCCTTTTAGGATCTTGGTTGGGTAATCTGAATGGGGAAGATTTCAGTAGGAAATGTACGCAGCATGGGTTCTTCCCTGCTGTACCTGGGTATTTTAATGGACTATTGTATTTAGATGTTGGATTGTTGACAGGATTACTGGAAATCTGTTTACTCCAGGCTTTCTTGCTTACATTTTCTTGACTGTATGACCTTATGCTGAGGCCATGCTAACTTAGCCCAGGCATACAGCCAGAGTCCTGCTTGTCACATGTTTCCCAGTCATAAGTGTAATATTTGTATATAATATTTCTTGCCAATTAAATATATTTCTTGCCTATCATTACTACACCACATGATAGGGGTGTAAGACATAACAGTTTCTGGTCTGTGTGTGCTGTTGTGAAAGACTGGGAAAATAACTATCCTGGAATTCCTGCCCAAATTCTGGCAGTTGCAGTCCAAAAAATAACTTTTGACATGCTCTAGTAGTTCCTCTACAAGGAGTGAAGTAATAATCTGTTAGGCTGCTGGGAGGATGCAATAGATGAAATTATTTATCATTATGGGGTATAATACATAACTGCCAACCTGCTATAGATAAATTAATCTATCTGTGGAGAAAATTGTTTTACCCATGGGATTAAGCCAAAGGCCTGCAACTGGCAGTTTAGGTATGCATGTGGTGTGAAAGAGTGTGCTTTAATGTGTCTGAGAGTGCTGTGCAGAGAAGTACAGCCTGTGAGGTGATCAAAGGTGTCAAAGACTGAAGACAGACAATTATCTTGCTGGCTTAGAGTGCAGGAGAGGAATTCAGTCTTTGCATCTCCTCATCACTCCAGGTAGTAGGTTGGTACAGTCTTTGACACCCCTGATCACTTCTTAGACATGGCAGTGAGACTGATTTCCCTGGATTGGGACAACATTGTACCGTGAACCCAGGTGGATTTTTGTACTGATCGTAGTGATGCTGCTAATATGAATGAGATATTTATGTTATGTGTGAGGCCTCACTACTTCATTTAAAAAGTCCTATTTTTATTTAGCTAATTTTTATTTAGCTGTTAGTCTTATATTTAATTAACCCCCTATCGCAAGATGGACCCTCAGAAACAGAAATAAAACAGGAGCATTTGGAAACTTAAAACAATGTTTATTTCAATATGATATGCATAATATGCTAGATTCAAATTAAGATATATAGTACAATATATAAATATGCAAAAGTATGCTTACAGTTAATGTTTTCTGATAACCTGCTATGTTGTAATAATCAATGCCGTGCCTGTGGATGTGAATTGAAAAATATCTAATTAAGAAATTGCAGTCTGTTGAAGGAAGTGGAGCACAGGTGCATACATTTCAATCTTACCATTATTTTCTTTATCTGTTTGGGCAGGACCGCCGCTTTAATGATGAGATTGACAAACTGACAGGATACAAGACAAAGTCATTGCTTTGCATGCCCATAAGAAACAGTGATGGTGAGATTATTGGAGTTGCCCAAGCAATAAATAAAACTCCTGGAGGTGCTCCTTTCACTGATGATGATGAAAAGGTAAGTTTCCCCCTTTTGCTTGGTAATAGAGTTTAAATTCTTTCAGATGTGTACGTAGGGATCAATCTCCATTCTTATAAAGTAAATGCATGTTGTTCAAGTATAATTTTTTTGTGATGTCAAAATGATAAAATATCTGATAACATTTTTTCATGCTACACAACTATTGTTTTATGCAACTGTTGGTTCCTTTGCTCCTCGAATGTTGCTGATGATGTTCTCTGGTATTTTGAGATAAAGCTCAAGATACATAAGATCTATAAAAGCAGTGAGCTGTTTAGCTTTTCCTTTCTATTTCACAAGAGATGATATGTTGACCCATCACTTACTGGTCTTTTCTAAAACTTTTGCTCCTGTTTTGCTCTGTTTGCTTCTGCTGTTGACTTTTGCTGGTGTTATAATTGCAAACATCTACAGGTACACCATCCTAACTCTTCTTCCAGTTGGTTGAGGAAATCTTCACAATGCTCCTGGCATATTTAATGGCTAGTTGGGTTTCAGAAGGGAGGCACCATTTTGGGTTTTTTTGGTTTTTGGTTTACAAATAGTAGATATGGTTGTCATGTCCAACATAGGGTGAATGTCCAGTCCTCATGCCAGCACCTTAATAATTGTGTGAAAGACATCTGCTGCTGGTTACTGATGAATAGAAGTTTACATTTTCTTCAGAGTTCCTGGCTTGTGTTTGACTATGAATACTGTTAGACCTCCACATTTGCTGGGGTTAAGGGTTCAGGACCCCCACAATACTAGAGAAATGGCAAATATCAAAATGTGTTTGTGTCTGTGTGTATAGGAAGGGGACAGAGGCAAGGCCGGGAGAGTAGACATCCAGAGTCCAAACCAGGCCAAGAAGAGAGGAAAGGGGGAACTTGGCATGGTGGCACTATACTTCCTCTTTCTTGGCCATTTCCTTCCTTGGGTGGGTGGTGGCATTGGGAGAGGGCCCATGGTGCTGAGACATCAGGGTGTGAGCCATTCTTAGGTGGCCAGGCAACAGCTGGTAGAGGAGGAGAAAGAGAAGGAGGCCCAGAGGTGGGCTTTAAAGGGTTATGTGTCCTGATTAGAGCCACCAAGAGGGAATATTCCCCTAAAAAGAAGCACTTGGGGTGGGGGGCATGAGTTGGAGACTGTGAAAGTTAAACCTGTATATGTGGAGGGCCAACTGCACGTGGTAAAGTTCTCGCTGTAGGGTGAGATGCACCTCCTATGTGATTTTATGTCTACTTTGGTGTGCAGTTTTCTCTTCAGTCATCTACTTCTGTGGCTTTAGTTATATTGCTTCCTTGTCAGTAGAATGAATTAATAAAAATCGCTACCAACATACATGTCTTGTTTTGTATCTTTTTTATTGTATGTATCTCAGGTAGATACAAAAGGGTGTCTGGATTATTTTAACTTGTTTTGAAATGTATTATTACTGTGGTCACGAGCTGTAAAGTATCACATTTGGAGTGAATTCAACTGTTTTGACACTCTGCAAGGTTTAGCCATATTTTGGCAATTGATGCAAACTGTTTTTGAAAAAAAGAAAGTGAACGAAAAATGATAAAAATAATAGCTCATATGTCTGTAGCTAGATACAGGTATTCCTCAGTTAAACACATAGATGTGTTCATGGGCATTACCTCTATAATGGAAGCTTTGGTACCAGAGGCAGAAACAACACAGAAAGAATAGGGATTTGTTCCTACACCAAAAAAAGAAGAAGAAAAAAGAAGCACAGTTCAATAAGTTTCTGCAGACTTTTTCTCCAAATGTTAAGACATGTACATGTTGAATGAAACAACCAAGTAAACCTTGCATAAGTCAACAAGACCCTTTTGAAGGTTCTAGAGACCATTTGAAAGCTTCTTCCAAAACGCATTAAGGGACAGGTTTTTTTTTCTTTCACAAGCCTCCACCATTTTTATGATTTCCATTTTGATGGCCAGATCTGTGCTGCTTTTTTTTTTTTAAAACATACTATGGGAGGCTGATAAGATAGGTTTATCTGCTCTCCCCCTTTTGCATTTCTTGCATATAATAAGGAAGTCTGGAGGGGGCAACTGTTTACCTTCCCTGTTGTAGGTAGGCATACATAGCTAGCAGGATTGGCCAGAGTAAAATCTTGCTTTTGCACCTCATTTTTAAGAAAAATACAGAGAAATCTGAGCAGATTTGAAAAATGGCAATGAGAATGATAAGAGAACATATGAGGAAAGGGTTGAAGGAGCTGAACATGTTCAGCTTGGTGAAGAGAAGACTGAGGGTGACATGATTACAGTCTTTAAATACTTTAAGGGCTGTCAAAGGCAAGAGGAGGCATATCTGTTCTCTGCTGCCTCAGAAGATTGGGACCAAGTCTAATGGTTTTCACTTACAGAAGGGTGGATTTCGATTGAGTGTTAGGAGGAACTTCTTCACAGTAAGAGTGCCTCAGCAATGGAACCAATTACCTGGGGTAGTGGTGGGGCCTCCTTCTCTGGACATCTTCAGAAAGAGACTGGACAGCTACCTGAGGGGATGCTTTAGCTTGAGATTCTGCTTTGAGCAAGAGGTTGGACCTACTGGGCAACAGGACTCCTTTCAGCTCTATGATTCTGTGACTCTGTGACTTTTTCTCACCTTAAGCTTCATTGCATTGTTTATTGCAGACATTCTGCTGTAACCTAACACTGGATATCTGTGTTTCTAAAGCCCTCCTTTTATGTTCTCAAAGCTGAGGCAGAGCTTCTTCGTTTTGTTAACTGAGGTATGCCTATCATTTATGGACACACATGGTTTGATGCTTTTAACATAGAAGAGGAAGAAAGATATAAAGTTGAAGGCTTTCATGGCTGGAATCCATAGGTTGTTGTGGGTTTTCCAGGCTTTGAGGCTGTGTTGTATTAGTATTTTCTCCTGACGCTTTGCCTGCATCTGTGGCTGGCATCTTCAGAGGATCTGATGGCATGGAAGTGAGACAGAGTATATATACTTGTGTAGTCACCGGGTGGGAGGGAGCAATTTGCATGCGTTACGGTTGACCTTTGTGATGGCCTATGTTAAATGAGGTATCCCCCAGAGTGTATTGTTAGTCAGGAGATATGCATAACAGTGCATTAAGTACATTAGCAACCCATTGTATTGTTCACTGTAGAGGGACCTCCAGAGTCTGGATGGTGTTCATTGGCATATTTTTGAGTCTTGATTTTAGTGTTCTTCAGTACTGGTAGCCAAATCTTGTTTACTTTCCGAGTTTCTTCTTTCCTGTTGAAATTGTCCCTGTGTTTATGGATTTCATTGGCCTCTCTGTGTAGTCTGACATAGTAGTTGTCAGGATGGTCCAGAATTTCTGTGCTTTCAAAAAGCATTCTGTGTCCAGGTTGGTTTATAACATGTTCTGCTACTGTTGATTTTTCTGGGTGGATCAGTCTGCAGTGTCTTTCATGTTCTTTGATTCGTGTTTGGACACTGCGTTTTGTAGTCCCTATGTAGACCTGCCCACAGCTGCAAGGTATGCGGTAAACTCCTGCAGAAGTTAGAGGACCCCTCTTGTCCTTTTCTGAACGTAGCATTTGTTGAATTTTCTTGGTCGTTCTGTAGATTGAAGGTTAAATTTCTTCATCAGTTTTGCTATACGGTCAGTGACCCCTTTGATGTATGGTAAAAACGTGTTCCCTTTGGTTGGCTGCTTATCTTCACTGCTGTGGTTTTTTCCAGGTCTTCAGGCTCTTCTGATGTCTGAACCAGAGTAACCATTGGCCTGTAGAGCCCAGTTTAGATGGTTCAGTTAGTCTTTCAGGAGGTGGGGTTCACAGATTCTTTTTGCACGGTCTACCAGAGTTTTTATGGTGCTCCTTTTTTGTCCTGGGTGATGGTTGGAGATTTTGTGTAGATATCTGTCAGTGTGTGTAGGTATTCTGTAAACTGTGTGGCCCAATTGTTGGTTAGGTTTGTGGATGACCAGGACATCCAGAAATAGTAATTTTCTTTTTCTCATAGTTTCAGCTGAAGAAAGATAGATTTGGATCTTCTGCTTGGTTTTGAAATTGACAGCTGATTTCCTCTTACTTCTTAGTGGCAACAAAAAATGACACACACACCGTGGTCCAAAAGTATACAGCTGATATGAAGAATGCAGGGATGGAGACAAGAGAAGGAGTAGGTTTTGTGGGGGAGGGTTGTGAAGTCAGTTCAGTTCTGCTATAGAAAATAGCAATGGCTGAGAATGCTTTAACACTAAATTTATGTCTTTGGCACTTGGGCTTACTCATGTGGCTTTGTATTGTAGTGAGAACTAAGATGGATCCTGCAGACCTGAAATGTGTCCACTCCTTCTCTTATATATTTACTCTAACTGAGAAATCTGGTTTCCAGTAATCACAGTCTCACCATTTCTGTCAGTGGAGCCAAATTCTAGCTAATTGTATGTTACTATTTATACTTAAATTAGTTTATATAAATCTTACCTAACACGGCCCACTCATTAATTTCACTATGTCTTCTTTGGCAGTTAATGGCTCTGTGAAGCAAGTTATAGTAGTAAATTATAATTTGTATTAAACTGCAGTAGAATGATCTAGTATTCAAAAAGAAGAAAGAAAATAGAAAACAAAATCGATGGCTGGAGAAATCAAAGGAAGAATTGAGGTAAAATTGACGTCGTATGGGAGAAGGGTGGTAGGTAAAGGAGGAGAAATCAGGACTGAAAGTTATGAGTCAAAATCTATAATGAAAGAAGAGATAGTTGATGTGCAAGATGAACATTTAAGGTGATGGAAGACAGACAGTTGTTTTCAAAAGAAGAAAGAGAAGTAAAAAATTGTGACGTCCAGAAGGGAGCAAATGCAGTATGTTGATATGGCAACCAGCAGAATAGGGGTAGTGGGGTGAAAGAAAGATTATGAGCTACCAGAAGGTGTGCTCATTGGAAAAATTCATTTTTTGAAAAAAAAAATAAAATAAATGCTATGCATGAAAAGGAAATTAAGCATGTTAGAGTCAAGCCAGTGAGTCTCCAAGCTGAAAACCTAATAATGCAACAACACAACTTTATAGTTGTACAGAGCATGTGACAGGAATTAAAACATGGTGTCTTGCCATAGGTTAGTCTGTGACCATATTCTGAAATAGACAACCCTGCTGTCCCTTTAAGAGCTTTAATATTGGGGCAGCATAGGTGCTTACAAAGCTGCAGCTATCAGGGAATTGCAAAGTGCTGCCCAATTTAGGATTGCCTATTGTAAATAGCCATCCTATCTTGTATACTGAAAGATCTGATGTATAGGGAAGTGAACAAAAGGTCAGGAAGAGATAAATTGCCAGGTATTTTGGGTCTCCAAAAAGGAAACAGTTGACTGAAAACTGGAAATCTGGTGTTGTTTCAGTTGTTCAGATTTGCAGTATTATGTCTGCATGTGTGTATCTTTTCTTAATGAGCATCTTAATTAACAAGCATTTCCAAGACATGGAATCATCTACATTTATATTCATGTTTATTGAAACAGAACATCATTTCCTAATCTTACTGCTCAGTTTCTTGGTAGCAGGAGGCTTCATTGCTCTGTTGAAATGTAGTCATAAACTAGAAAACAAACCACCAGACTTTGTACATGTTGTTCTTTTGTGCATGTTTCTTTTTCAGCTTTACTGAAAGCAATTAAAAGATGGTCTTGTTCTTTCAAAAAGATAGAACTATGTAGCATGATTAAATAATGATGCTTGCTGTGTGTGTGTGTGTGTGTGTGTGTGTGCACGCGCACATATGTGTGTGTGTGTGTGTGTGTGTGTGCCAATGACAGTAGCATATTCATTCACCTGTAAACAAATGATTATTTTCATTTAGAAGCACACAGCAGCATTCTGCATGTACTCAGCTTTTATAAGAAATTTCTAAATTATAAATTTAATATTCAACAGTGTGCAGTTATTGAGGCTGACACAGATTATCACATTAATCCAAGGAGGAAATAATGCAGTCCTCCAAATATTTGTAAGTCTGCAACTTATAGCATTTTTCGCTATTGGTGGTGCTTGCTAGGACTGTTGGGAGTTGCAGCCAGCCTCTACAGCAGGGCTTTCCAAATGGTGTGCTGTGACACATTAGTGTGTTGCCTGAAGTGTGTAGGTGTGTTGCTTACAATCTTAGAAATCTTATAGTATTTATAATCTTTATTATCTTATCTTATCTTGAATTATATTATTTTATGTTATTTATAAATCATATATTTTTAAAAATATATGAAAGGTTTTCGTGAGATATGTTGTGTCCCCATACATTTTGTTATTACAATTTATGTATGTGTCCGTATCTCTTATAAGGAGTTAGTTTAACCTCCAGTTTGGTAGTAAAACTGAATTACTGTGTCATAAAATGATGCATGTGTAAAAAGTGTGTCACCAACATGAAAAGTTTGGAAAGCTCTGCTCTACAGGAACGCATGATTCCCAGCACTGGATTTGTTAGTAATTACTTACAAATTTATGCATTTTACAGGGCAAGATTTTCTATGCCAATTTCTCCATTTTCTGTATAATCTAGGACTGTAATCCTTAGTTGAGAGTAAGTCCCAGTGAATTCAGCTGAACCTGCTTTGCAATAAATACACATAGTTTATGACAACTATGGTTAAAAAGAACATAAGTTTTGAGCCTTGAAATTTACCATAGGGTTCTTTCTGGCATTCATGCATTGCCTATCTATGATAAAATGCTTTGCTGCCTTGCTGTAATGCTCATGCCACACGAAAGGTTTTATGCCAAACATTTAGCCAAATATCTTGTCTCCTATGGGCATTAATGTCTGGTGGTGACTGGGACACATAAAAAATACTATGTTGCAGTCTGGAAAGAAATAGTTTGGCAATTTGAATGTAGCTGGCAAAGAAGCAAGTGTGCATTTTTTGACAAAAAAGCAGCTTTGGTTGTCAGGGTTGCCAGATCTCGGGGTCTGGCTTCAGTTTTTATGGATCATCTCCAGGTGGTTGGCAAGGGTGGCAATTATCCAGTTTCAGTGGGCTCAGCTCTGGGCAAGAGGAAAGGACTGTGTGCAAATCTCTAGCTCAGAGTAGCAGCTTGCTATAAATTGGAAAGCTTAGTTGATTTGTTGCTGCAACTAGATCTATGTATTTACTTAGAATTATAGAACTGGAAGGAGACCTACAGCCCATCAGGTTCAACCCCTATTCAATGCAGGATCTCCAACCAGACCATCCCCAAGAGGCAGCTGCCCAGCTTCATTTTGAAAACATCTAGAAAAGGAGATCTTACCACCTCTCTAAGAGATTGGTTCCATTGCCTTCACTGTCAAGAAGTTCCACCTAATGTTCAGTGGAAATCTATCTTCTTGTAACTTAAAACCATTGGACCTAGTTCTATCTTTTGAGGCAGCAGAGAACAAGTGTACACTCTCTTCTTTGTGGCAGCCCTTGAGGTATTTAAAAAGTGTGATCATTCTCTGTGTGGGTTCCCCGTTCAGTCTATCTTCACTAAGCTGAACTTGCCCGACTCCTTCATCCTCTCCTCATATGTTTTCTTCTCCATACCTCTTATCATCCTTGTTGCCCTTCTATGAACATCCTCCAGCTTATGTACATCCTTAAAATGAGGTGCTCAGAACTGAATGTAGTACTCTATATGAGGCCTGACAAGCACAGAATATAGTGGAGCTGTTACTTCCCTCGACTTGGAAACTATGCTTCTATTAATGCTGGCTAAGATAGCATTTGCCTTCTTAGCTGCAGCATCACACTCCTGGCTCATGTTCAGCTCAACAATAATCCCAGGGTTCTTTTCTACATGTAGTACTACTGAGCTAAGTATACCCCATCCTATAACTGTTCATCTGTTTTTGTGGTCTAACTTTTGCATTGTCTCTATTGACTTTCATTAATTTCAGCCCAGTTTTCTAGTTTATCAGGATTCTTTTTAATTCTGTTCCTATCTTCCAATGTGTTAGCCACCCTCCCAGTTCTGTATCATCTGCAGATTTGATAAGGATCCCCTCCACTCCAACAGGTCAATCTAATATATAAAAGTCAAAGTTTGTTTGTCTGTGTCAGGTGAAGACCTCATATGATTGGCTGTGTCATTCTATGGAATCCTGGGGTTTGCAGTTTAGGAGGGGCCTTTAGAATTCTCAACCAGAGACTCTGAATAGACTGGTTGCTATGGAGACAAGGCCTAGCAGCAAGGAGGAGGGCAGTGTATTTCTTGAAGTAACCCAATCTCTGTATGTTAATAACTCTGAATTCAGATTGGATTGGAGAACATGGGGAAGAGTTACAGGTACTGGAGAAGGCAGTTTGGGGAATTAGAGACACAGTACTTTCTAACAAGTACTATCTAAGAGAAAATAAAATCCTGGGCAATGCCGGGTATATGCACTAGTCATTGATAAAATTTCCCAGGACAGAACCTTTGGCATTCCACTTGAGAATTCCAATCTGAAGCATAGGCACTGATGACAATTCTTTGAGCATGGGTTTCCAACAATTATGAATCCATCTGATGATGTTTCCATCTATTCCATGTTTAGTCAGTTTGCTAATCAAAATATCACGGGAGACCTTATCAAATACTTTGCTGAAATCCAGATAAATGATATCCATGGCATTCCTGCCATCTACTAAATTAGTGACCCAATCAAAAAAAGATACAAGATTAGCTTGGCAGAATTTGCTCTGGACAAACCCATGCTGGTTCCTACTAATCACTGCATTGTCATCAAAATACTTGGAAACAGTCTCCTGTATAATCTTAGCTTCCTCCTTTCCTTCTAGTTGTAGTAGTGTGTTAACTTCCTCTTTCCCATCCAGTTGTAGTGGTTCACCATCCACTCTGCTCTTCATCTACCTTCTGGCTAGAAGGAATTAAGCTAAATTAATTGTTCCTTGTCACATTTCTTTAGAAAGAAATAATCCACTCATTTCATGTTGATCTGAGAACAGCCTCTTTAATAAGACTTCTGCCTTAATTTCCAAACAGGAAAATGCATTCTTTATATGTATTTGTGTTTGAATCACAAGCTCTGAGCAGCTGTGGTTGGTCCTTAATGATAACAACAACATCGCCAGGTCCATCCCTAGGTCTTTTTAGCCCACAGCCTCCAGGGCCTGGAACAATACTGAACTGGCAACTCTGTTGGCGATAGTGCAAAGGTATGATGCATATACCATTTGTTTTAAAGGGAAAATATATTGCTGTACAAGACCACACACGCTCTCTGTATGAGTGCCTTCCTCCTCTGTTATGGCCAACTTTTATATTTCTAAATGAATGACTGTATATATTTAACCACTAATTTGTTTTCAATATATAGCGTCCTTAATAATTAGATGATATACTGTGAAATAATATATTTACAGTGCAATCCTGTGCATATTTATTTGGAAGTAAAGCTCATTATTTTCAGTAAAGCTTAATTCCAAAATATACAGAATTGTACCATAAAATTACTATAGGCAGTGGTAGTGTTTTATTTGATGGGGTAAAAATAGAATGTTTACTGAACAGCAATTCATGTTGTGCTTGTCTTGGTCTGAGATCCTTTTATTTGTATGGCTCAGATTTCTAAACCACAGAGACAAAGATGGAGAAGAGGCAAATGATAGGGGACGAACTCAATACTTTATCCTGCACTTGGGCTGGTTCCACACAACTCTTTTATCTTGCAGTCATCCAGATCCATTAATGGAATTCTCTGTGTGGGTTCCAAGCACTGTCATCTTCCCTACCCTATATTTCTCCGGTATTCCGTCTGTGCTTTTCTTACCAGAAAATTAGCACATATGGCCCAAACAGCTACACAAATTGTTTACATTGGTGCTACTCAAGGTCTGCATATACCCTTATTATCTAGCCTTTTAGATGAATGCCCTTTCTACCCTGGGCTAGTCACGCACCACTGGGAGGGGGTAATTCTGTACTGTCACTGGAGAAATGATTTGTTAAAATGAACTCTTATGTTATAATTGTAATATAGAGTATCCTTGATATTGCTCAACACTTGAAAGTTGTAGAAACAGTATAAGGTTTTGTTTTTGTTTTGGCCAAGACACAGTGGACTGCTTCTGCTGACAGAGCTGGGACAGTGCAGAGGGCTGCAGCAGGGATGGAAAGTGAAGAAGTTTGTCACATTGCCAGGCCTCTCTGAGCACAACGTTGGTTACTGGCCTTTGAAAATTACTTGTTTTGCTGTCTTTATTACTTTTATTCTTCCCGCCACTGCTTTTTCTTTACCTACTTTGCTCTCAAATAGGACCACATTTGTGTACTGTGGAATGTTGCTTATGCATTCTTTTTTAGGTGCCAGATAATGGTTATATCAGAGAAGCTTCTTGCATGGGGGGAGCAGTGGCAGGGAGGAGAACACCACCACCACCACTATCCTGCCTTTCACCAGTTTGGGACTCAAGGCGGCTTACAACAGTTTTAAAAAATGTTCAAAAATTAGCAGCATACAAAAGATAAAACAGCAATTGAACCATAATAAAATTTGATACCCGTTCAGACAGATTACAACAACAAATAAAAGTCCAGCAAGTTGTGCAAGGCCTGTTTCCTTTGGAAAAAAAATCAATTCTCAAAGGGATACCGGAATGAAAAGATTTTTACCTGCTTGTGGAAAGATAGTAGGTAAAGTGCTAGCCTACTGTTTTTGGGAAGGGAGTTCTAGAGCCTGGGAACTACCACAGAGAAGGCCCTCAGCCAGGTTTCCAACAAACGTACCTGTGAGGTTGGTAAGACAGAGAACAAAGCCTCTCCAGAAAATCTCAGAGGACGTGCAGGTTCATACACATAGGAGAGTATGGGCCTGAACTATATAGGGCTTTATAAGATCGTCACTTTCACTTTGAATTCTGCCTGAAATTCCATAGGTGTCCTCTCATTAAAATGTCTGGAACTACTTAGGCTTATATCATTATTATATCATAGTGTGTTGGATGAAATTGACTCATACCAATCTATTCAATATTTGAGTATTGTTTATTTATTGTTTATGTATTATTTATTGCATATTTTATGAGTCAGTCACCATTCATTCTTGCTAATTGAACAGAGAGCTTTATCCTCTAAGGGCAAATTCTGAGAAGTGTTTTCTGGCTTTATCAGTTATGCATAGTGGCATGAGAAGATAACTGTTTGTTCAGTGAACTGTATTATCTGTGAGGCCCATTTGTCTTTTAAAGTTTAAAAAGTGTTCTCTCTCATAAAAGCCTGTATACTGCTAATGTCTGCTGAATTTGCTGTGGATTCACTGTTCTAAGCTGCTGCAATTACATATCCTGATTCCCTTTTTGGGAGCAACCTGAGAAGTCCACTGATATCACTGAGCCCATGGAGGATCTAGTGATCTCTAAACATCTCCAAAGTGCTTTTATTGAATGCAGAGGCTCCCGTGATGTCATTGGTACAGCCCTCTGATTTGGAATTGTAGGATGGTGCTACAGGCTTGAAACCTAAAAATGTATCACATAAGCATAAGAAAGCCTATCGAGAAGATAAGAAGAAAATACCAAAAAAGTTTTCCATACAGAAACTCCCTGAAAAATTAAAACTAAACTTAAATTCCTTTGGTACCATCAGTCCCACTTTCAGAAATCTTTGACCCCCAAATGTGTACTCTCCCCAGTGAGAACTAGTTCTGGATGTATAAGTTACAGGACCAGACTTGGAGGGTGGAATCTGAGATAAAACCATCTGGGAGGAGGCCCACTGCAGACAGATAGCAAGCTGGTAACTTCTGTATCTGAACATCTCCCGTGATACTGCATAGAAGGACAGCCCTGCCTGCTCCAACACTGTAAAGATACTGTGAAAGTGAATTTTTCGTCCTTCAGTGGTAGGAGTTAGAGTGAACATACTATAAAAGTTAGTTTTGATATTGAGAATATATATCATAGTCTCAAGTCTCAGAATTTCCTTCATCTTACAGTGATACGTTAGCTTCATATTTTTCACAATGACCAAGGGAGAAACAAGATTGCTCTCTACATACTGTGAGCAGCACTGTACCTTCAGCAGCCCTCAGCCAAGAATGCATGTGACCTCCCAAATTCCACTTTTGTAAATCCCACCCCACAATTGATTTTGTGGCTGATTTTTAAACCCCCAAATTGCCAAAAAATTTGGTGGCTGACCCCGCCCACCTCCAGAATCCCACCCTACTAATCTGCTTCCCCCAACTACAAAGGGTATGATACACAGGGAGGTTTATAGAGCTTGCATCCTCAGTGTTTGCTTCTGTTCCCAGTGTGGAGTTTGTCTAGGAGGCTTCTGCCAGCTTACTGAGCAGCCATTTGAACTGCTTGCTTCTGAATCACTGGACTGCCTTTTTCTCAAGAAGGTCTTCTTAATAGCAGTTATTACTGCTTGGCAGGTGAGTGAAATGTGGACTCTTACAATAGACCAGCCCTATCTAAGGACAGAGTGGTGCTCAGCCCACATATCACCTTCCTACCAAAGGCAGTATCCATTTTTCACTTGGCCCAGTATGTGGTTCTGCCGAGATTTTATCCTAAACATTTTCTGGATTCTCTTGAACATTCTCTTCACTTCCTTGACTTTTGGAGAATACTGGCATTTTTTTACCAATCACAGTGGTTCCTCCTGTGCCTCTCTAGACCAAAGAAAGGTCAGCCCTAGTCATCTCACCACTTTGCTGGTTAAAGTGATTCCTCTGACTAATCATATGGTTAATTTTCTGCTTCCTTTGCACTTTTGAAGCCATTCCTCAAGGACTATGGCTCCTTCAATTGCTTTCTTACAGATGCAACTCTACCATAAATTTGTTGGTGGCCCTAGCCATCCAGTGTTACCAAGCACTGACATCTTGACATCCTTGTGGAATGGCTTCATTTCCAGAGGAGAGGTTAGAAGGTGAGCTGTGTCTGAGAAGACATCCTTGGGGCTGCTGGGAGCAGTTATAAAGAGCTAGTGGCTGCTAGCTCCTTCCCCTAGCAAGTCAGTCAGTTAGTTCACAGAAGCCCCTCCCCCTTAGACCTTGTGGTCTGGGAGAGCACACGGACAGAAACAAATAAACACACCCACATAAGCCTGTAAAAACACCCAGTCAAGGATGTCTTCTCAGACGCAGCTCACCTTCTGCTCTCTCCTCTGGAAATGAGCTTCGTGTCAGCTGCCTGCCTGGCAAGCCTGAAAACTGGGGTACTTGTTTAAGCAAACATGGACCTCCAAAGAACCTCTGGCATAAACTACAGCCTAGAGGAAAAACAGCCACTTCAGACCGCAATAAGGAAAAAATACAAAAGGTTTATTGCGGGTAACAAAATAAGGCATTTAGCAAAAGCCCGTCATAAAGTTAAACAGTAAAAACAGCAGAGTAACATACAAACCAGCTCAGCAAGGAGACAAGAGAAAATAGAGAGAAAGAATGCTTTTCCAAACAGCTTATATACACTCCACACAGCTGTACATTATTAGGTACTTTACAAGTGCCTTAGTCAAACACATAAATTAACATACAGCTGCGTAGCCTTATTTCAGTCTACACCTTGAGCTTAAAGGACAAGGTCAGAAGAAGCAGTGCAGCATCAAGTAAGATTAACCCTTTACATATCAAGACCACGGGGAGAAGTTATAAAGAGCTAGTGGCTGCTAGCTCCTCCCCCTAGCAAGTCAATTAGTCAGTTAGTCTGTAAAAGCCCCTCCCTCTTAGTCCTTATGCTCAGGGAGAGTACATGGCCAGAAACAAACAAACAAACACACTCACACAAGCCTGTAAAAACACCCTTTATAACTGCTCCCAGCAGCACGTGCCCACGGCATGCGCAATTTTGCTGTACAAGTTGCACAAGAGTTCATTGCTTCTTTGGTTGAACCCCTCCTGAGATACTCTGCCTGATTACAAGGTCCCGGGGGGTAGGATAGTTTAGGGGAGTAACTAGCAGCCACTATATAATCACAGTGCCAGTCCTGAAACTTTGACAATCAGAGCTTGGCAAACAGAGGTGTTGACATGGATGTTTAGCAGGGGAGTTTGAAGGGGAAGCCCAGTTTTACCTTTTCTAATTTGACTGTCTAGATTATCAAATATGGATAGTGAGGGAGCTGCTGTAGTCACCTGCAACAGCTGTGGCATGTTTCTTTTCTTGCCAGAAGATGTGGTAGGTACACCTGCAGTAAGTGCAAGCTGGTGGCTCTCTTGGAGGAGAAGTTTTGGCAGCTGGAGGCCCATGTTTCTAATCTTCGGATTATTAGGAAGAATGAAAATTTCTTGGATAGGGCAGATACTTTCTTGAAGATGGAATACACAGGAAACATCACTGATGAGGAAGCCAGTTCCCAAACCTAGGAGACAGACCCTTGAAGGAATGTTACACGTAGGAGTAGAAGGGCCAGGAACCAAATAGAGAGTTCTGTGCTACAGAATCACTTCCAAGTTTTCACCCTTATTAATGAGGAAGTGGAACAGCACCAAGAGGAAATGGAACAACAGCAAGACCTGCTCTTCCTTATTAATGAGGAAATAAAATATCAGCAAGAGGAAATCTGACAGCAGCAAGAGCAACAGTCTCAGCCTGAAGAGAATGTCCAAGTGACCCCGGAAGAATCTGCATGTCAAATAACGCTGGACAAGCCTCAGAGGAGACGAGTTCTGGTGGTTGGGGACTCCTTTCTGAGAGGAATAGAACCAACAATTTCCAACCCTGACAGGATGAATCATGAGGTGTGCTGTCTTCCTGTGGCCAAAATCAACAATGTAACAGAGAGGCTAACAAGACCAGTCAAGCCCACTGACCATAATCCCCTCCTTTTGTTTCATGTGGGAACCAATGATACTGCGAGGCACAGCTTTCAGCGCATCACAAAGGATTATGAGGTTATGGGTTGGAAGCTGAAGGATCTTAGCATGCAGGTTGTGATTTCATCTCTCCTCTCTGTGGTGGGACATGGCCCATGAAGGGAGAGAAGAGTAGTGGAGGTGAACAACTGGCTCCACAGATGGTGCCGCTGGGAACGATTTGGGTTTTTGGACCACGGTCTGCATTTTCATGAAGATGGACTTCTGGCAATGGATGGAGTGCACCTCACAGCTGTTGGCAGGAATCTCTTTGCTAACAGTCTTAGAAAGCTGATCGGGAGGCCTTTAAACTGAATTCGGGTGGGGAGGGAAACCGGATTATTCAGGGCAGGAATTCAGCATGTGCTGGGCAAAAAAGCCCAAATGTTATAGACAGAGAAGGCCAAGTAGTATTAGGGACCAACAGTGAGAGGAAAAGCAACTTTAGTAAAGGGCTTGTGGGAAGGGCACATGTTCTTAAATGTCTCCACACTAATGCATGGATCATGGAGAATAAACAAGATGAACTAGAACTCTTAATACAACAAAATAAATATGATATAATAAGCATCACTGAAACCTGGTGGAATGAGTTTCATAATTGGAATATAGTCATAGAGGGGTATAACCTATTTTGCAGAAATAGATCAAATGAGAAGGGAAGAGGAGTAGCTTTGTATGGCAAGGATGGTTTCACCTGTGAAGAGATCCATGACTTAAATCCAGGAAGTCAGGTTGAGAGCATCTGGCTAAGAATTAAGGGAGCAAGAAACAATATGGATGTTATTGTGGGAGTCTACTACAGACATCCAAGCCAGCCTGAAGATTTGGATGATGCCTTCCTGGAGCAGATGACCACACATTCAAAAAGGAGAGATGTAGTAGTAATGGGAGATTTCAACTATCCTGATATATTTTGGCAGTCAACCTCTGGCAAGAGCACAAGGTCCAACAAGTTCCTCATTTGCCTTGTAGACAATTTCATGGTCCAGAAGGTAGAAGAGACAACAAGGGCATCAACTATTTTAGATCTGATCCTGACCAAAAGGAATGACCTTGTTCATGAGGTGGAAGTGGTGGGATCCTTAGTGGGAAGCGACCATGCTCTATTGGAATTCAATGGGAAAGGGAAGTTGAGTGTAATCAGACATGCATTCTAGACTTTAAAAAAAGCTGATTTCTGTAAACTTAAGGAATTACTGGCTGAAATTCTGTGGTCAAGAATACTGAAAGAGAAGGGAGTTCATGACGGATGGGAGTTTCTTAAAAGTGAGATACTGAAGGTACAGTTTAAAATTGTGCCAATCAGGAGGAAAAATGGGAGGTGTCTAAAGAAACCAGAGTGGTTGACTAAAGAACTCAGCTGAGCTAAGTCTTAAATATATAAAGGAAATGGAAGAATGGTGAAATCACCAAAGAGGAATTCAAACAAATAGCCAGGATAAAAAGGGAGAAGGTCAGAAAAGCTAAAGTACAGAATGAACTCAGGCTTGCCAGAGAGATTAAAAATAATAAAAAGGGCTTTTTTAGATATGTCTGCAGCAAAAGGAAAAACAAAGAAATGATAGGGACGCTGCATGGACGTTGCATGGAGAAGATGGCCAAGTACCAACAGGGCGAAGAGAAAAGGCAGAACTGCTAAACACCTTCTTTACCTCAGTTTTCTTCCTGAAGGAGAGAAGTACTTAACTTGGGGGGTGGGGAGCAGGTGGGGAAATGGGGGAAATCAGCACAGAATAGGTAGAGAAGTAAGTACAGGAATAGCTGGCTACACTAGATAAATTCAAGTCCCTAGGGTCAGATGAATTACATCCAAGGATATTAAAAGAACTGGCAGAAGTAATTTCAGAACCACTTGCAATAATCTTTGAGAACTCTTGGAGAAGTCCCAGCGAACTGGAGGGGGCCAAATGTCCCCATCTTCCAAAAGGGAAAAAAAGAGGACTCAAATAATTATCGCTCGGTCAGCTTGACATTAATACCAGGAAAGATCCTAGAGTATATCATTAAGCAATCAATTTGTAATTACTTAGAAACCAATGCTGTGATCACTAAAAATCAACATGGGTTTGTCAAAAACAAGTCATGCCAGACTAATCTTATCTCTTTTTATGATAGAGTTACAAGCTTGATACATGAAGGGAATGCTGTGGTCGTAGCATATCTTGATTTCAGTAAGGCCTTTGAGAAAGTTCCCCATGACATTCTTGCAAAGAAGCTCCTAAAATGTGGGCTGGACAGGGCTGCTGTTAGGTGGATTTGTAATTGACTGAGTGACTGAACCCAAAGGGTGCTCACCAATGGCTGCTTTTCATCCTGGAGAGAAGTGACTAGCGGGGTGTCACAGGGTTCTGTCCTGTGCCCAGTGCTATTCAATATCTTTATTAATGACTTGGATGAAGGAATAGAGAGTGTGCTGATCAAATTCACAGATGATACCAAATTGGGAGGGGTTGCTAATACACTAGAGAACAGAATCAAAATTCAAAATGGCCTTGACAGATTGGAGAGCTGGACTGAAGCTAACAAAATGAGTTTCAACAGAGAGAAATGTCCTACACCTAGGCAGAAAAAATGGAATGCGCAAATAGAGGATGGGGGACACGTGACTGGATAACAATGTGTGGGAAAGAGATCTAGGAGTCTTGGTGGACCACAAGGTGAACATGAGTCAGTAGTGTGATGTGGCAGCTAAGAAAGCCAACGCGATTCTTGGTTGCATCAACAGGAACATGATGCCTAGATCATGGGAAGTAATGGTACCACTCTATTATTCTGCTTTGGTTAGATCTCATCTGGAATAACATGTCCAGTTTTGGGCACCTCATTTCAAGAAGGATACTGACAAGTTGGAATATGTCCAGAAGAGGGGAACCAAAATGATGAAGGGTCTGGAGGCCATGTCCTGTGAGGAGCGATTTAGGGAGCTGGGTATGTTTAGTCTGCAAAAGAGAAGGTTAAGAGGGGCCATAATAGCCATGTTTAAATAGTTGAAGGGATGTCATGTCGAGGAGGGAATGGGCTTGTTTTCCACAGAGACTACGACAAGGAGCAATGGATTCAAACTGCAGGAAAAGAGATTCCACTTAAACCTCAGGAATAACTTCCTGATGGTCAGAGCTGTTTGGCAGTGGAATATGCTGCATCCAAGTGTGGTGGAATCTCCTTCTTTAGAGATTTTTAAGCAGAGGCTGGATGGCCATCTGTTGGGAGTGCTTTGAGGGTGTTCCTGCATGGCAGGGAGTTGGACTGTATGGTCCCTGTGGCCTCCTCCAACTCCATGATTCTGTGATTCAATGATTCTGCTTCGGCCAGACTGGATGTGGTGTTTAGTCAAGCCAGTATATTTGCCATATCTCAGTGTTTCTCAAACTTTTAAGTTCAGCAACCCCCTTCATGTCGTGCTCCCCCCATGTTCTATCCTACACCTCTCTCTCCCTCTCTCTCTCACAGGCCCCTTGTGCTGCACATACCCTTTATCTTAATGTTGAGTTCTCACACTCCCTACTTCCTCTCTTCTCTCTCCCCACCCCGAGAAAGTGCCACATGGTTGCTAAGGGGCATATGCCTGCTGCACCAACAATATAATGTTTGGAAAAGGTGAGTGGGAAAAGCTTTTTAAAAAGGGAATTTGATTTTTCTATATGTGAGGTGAAGGAAAACATAACAGTGGAAGACACATTGCATTGCTCTTTTGCAGGGACCCATCAATCCTCAACAGCACACACACATTTGCCTTTCATTTTCACATTTGCTGTACTTGGTATGCCACCACTTAAACTCCTGTGCCACCACTTAAACTCCTGCCCCACAGTTTAAGAGCCACTGATTTATACAATTTTGCATTTTCAAATATATAAACATAATACTTTCAAGTAAACAGTACTGGAAGACAAAAATGGACCAGTAGCTGTTCTACTGGTATGTTTCTGGGTGATTTGCAATAGTTTGGCAAGAAGCTCTGTCTTCCTATTGTTTTAATAAATATAGACAACCAAAATGAAAAAAAAAAAGGTTAATTGCCTTCCTCAATCTGATGTCTTTCAGATATGTTAGGCTATAACACAATTGCCATGGTGGCTAGGGATGGTGGAAATTGTAGTCCAGCATATGGAAGGTCACTGGAAAAGACTGTTATAGAAGAAAACAAGAAGTGCCTTGTGGGTGAAAGGATTATAAATTCTAGTTTTAGTGACAGAACAGCATCTTCAGTTGAGAATGCAAAACCATTCTTTTCCTTCTTTTAGCTCCCTCTCCTCCACTGCTCTTTTTGCATTTAGTGGACCTTGGATTCTAGTAAAAACAAAACAAAACAACCTCAGATGATAAAGAAAAGTTAGCAACTTTTATTATGCCTCCACCATGCCAGACATAGCCTCAGTAATAGGTCCACTCCCAGTAATCCAGACAAACACTAATACAAGGATACCTAATCAAAATTAAATAAGATCTGTCCTACTGTGATCATAGGCTGTACCCTAGAGAAGTGTTAAAATGATTTTGTTTCAGAGCTTAAACTTTTTATGTTTTTCTGATTCTGCTAAATATAAATCTGTCTGTTCAAACACAGATACTGTTCTCTTTTAGTGTTAAAAGTCTGTGCAGGATGCCAGTCCATATGTTAGAACAGCTGTTCTCAACCTGGGGGTCGAGACCCCTTTGGGGGTCGAACGACCATTTCACAGGGGTCGCCACTCCTCAATCCTGCCCCCTTTTAAAAGAAGGTGGCCTCACAGCCAATGGGAGCAGTGCTTCTGAGACCCCTGCGCTGGGAGGAGGGGAGAGGAGGCGTGCTGGGCGTTTCCCTGTCTTTCTCTGCCTGGTGGGAAAGCACTGGAAGAGCCTGAGGTGGAGCCGGAGGTGCAGAGAATGGGAGGAGAGAGCTGGAGCCTGAATGTTAAGGCGGAGGTGAGGAGACCGAGATGAGAGAGCTGGAGCCGGAGTGTTAAGGCGGAGGTGAGGAGAGGAGACCCTGCGCTGGCGGGAGGGGAGAGGAGGCGTGCAACCAGGCGCAGCCAGGCACTGCTTGGATGCTCGTGCCTGCACCACACACACACACACACGCACACAGAGGGCTTCCCCTTCAGTGTTCCCTTTCCCCTTCATGCCGGCTTGCAGAGTCAGAGTAGCTTGCCGGGGTGAGTGAGCAGCCAGGCGCTGCTTGGACGCTTGCACCCGCACCACACACACACACACACACACACACACACACACACACAGAGGCTTCCCATTCAGGGTTTATGATGCTGCAGCAGGACGTCTGGGAGGTAAGACCCTTTCCTCTCACCCTCTTCGCCTCACGCTCATTCATGCTGGCGAACAGAGTTGCTTGCCGGTGCGAGCGAGCAGCTGGGCTCCGCTTGCTTCCCAAAGTGGCGGGGCTACAGCAGCGGCGATCTCCCAGTTGCCCATTCATTCTGGGCACGCCACTCCGTGGGAGTTGTCAGTGTGGCTGTCGCCTTTGGTCCGGCAGACAAAGGGGGAAACTTTCCTGCGGCGGATCTGCCATCTGACGGGGGAGATCGGTTCCTCCGAGAACTCGGTCGGGAAAGGAGCAGGGGGCGTTAGCCAAGGGCTTTGGTTTGTGTAGCAAGAGCCCCTGAAGCTCCTTGATTGGTTTTTTTTTTTTTTTTGGTTTTTTGACCCGAAAGCGCTGCTCTGATCCGTCTTGTGGACTTTGGCCATTTCCACATTCCAGTGTTATAGCGCTATGATTCCACTTTCACCATCCTATGGAATCCTGGGGTTTGCAGTTCAAACTGCTAACTCCAGGATTCCATAGGATGGTGAAAGTGGAATCATAGCGCTATAACAGTCTAGTGCAGAAATAGCCAGGATGACTTTCTCCTCTCGCTTTTGTTGTGCGTGGACCCTTGGCGCTTGCCACACGCACGTGTTGTGTTCTTCGCCCTGACTGTCTTGCATTCCTCGCTTTTTGTATGTTCAGCGTCCGCACTCCCTTTAAGGGAGGGAGGGAAGGAGGGAGGGAGTGAAACAAAACGTGTCTGCTTATGCCACCGCCATCTTTCCTCTCTCGCTGTCCTTTCCTCCCTGCGCCTCATGTAAAACGTGGGCTGTTTCGGCATTGCCTTTGGGAGTGACTGGCTTTTTGAACTGTGGAAACCCAACATACAGAACTAGAACTACTACCTTAATTCTGGCATTGATGGACGCTTTCTGTGCTTAAAAAAGGGGGGGAGAGTTACCAGTTTTTAGGCATTAGAAGTCTATCCAGAGCAGTGATTTAGGACAGTGTTTCCAATCTATTTGATGTTGGAAATAACTAACTAACTAACTAACAAATAAATAAATAAATAAATAAATAAATAATGACGAAAATGATTTTATGGTTGGGGGTCACCACAACATGAGGAACTGTATTAAGGGATCGCGACATTAGGAAGGTTGAGAACCACTGCGTTAGACTGTTCACATGGTTCTGATTATCTAAAGACAACAATTTAGGCTTACAAGTGTAGTTTGGTGTGTGCAGTGACTAGCAATTGTAAACTAAGCACACTTTTGAACAGTTCTTATGAAATTTTACTTAATCAAGGACAATGTTAAGAGCAATCATAGCTGAACTGCTAAATTGAGTAAAATGAACTGATTTGCCAGGGAGTAAACAAGGAAACAGAATTGCTTCTCTGCTTGGGTCCCCATGGGTACTAGTGAACATAATTATTTAATGCTATTAAGCTGTGAACTAGCCCTCTCAAAAGGAAGATATTGATTTCCCATTTTCAGCATACCACAGTGATTTGCAGTGCATTTACAGTAATTCCTACAACTTCCTAACCATGACAGTAAACAGTTGCACACTGTAATGTTGCAATCAGGATTGTTCAGTTCATTTCTTTCCTGTCACCCCTTTGTCCTAGTGCTCAGTGACCTAGTACATTCAAGTCTTCAGGTATTGGCATTTTCTCTTAAATTGTCTCATAACATTTTCAACTGCACTTAATAATAAGGGTCTAATCACAAGAAACTCTGATTGGTTCTTTTTGTTGTTACTAAATGTATTATAGAAGTACAAGCCAGGCAATATAAAGGATTGCTATGCAAACTCAAATAATTTGATTAGCTGACCTATAGTGAATCTAGGTATTGATTTACAACTTAGTGGTTCTATCCTTCAGATTATGAAAGAATATACTGGGAAGAACTGTAAGACTAGTAAGAACTACTACTAGTAAGAACTGAAATATGTAAAGACATGAATGGTTTGGAAAGATAAACAATAAACATTTTTTCAGATATTTAACCATTGTTTATAAATATCAGAATGTGACAGTATTAATTGGTGTCATGTCTAAAATGTAACTTTTAAAAATGTAGTACTGTTGGCCTGTTGTAGTTACTTGCTAATGGACAATGATATACACTTATTTAGGGACAGTGAACCAATATGGCAAGCCAGATGATGTGTCCTATTCCAGAAGTTCATCCCTTCTGACATCTTCAAACATCCTTCCCTTTTCTGACATCAATTCCAGTTTTTTACTATGCAGGGAGAGGCTCAACGCTCCCATGTGTATCTCTTTTAGCAAAAGTGGATATTTAGAGGAGTTAACTCTTCCTCATTACAATTTCTGATAATTAAAAATAGCAAGCAGTGCAGTACACACAGGGAGTCCTGCAGTTATCTTTGATCAAAAGTAATGGCAAAAATGACTTCCCTAGTGCTGGGAGGAATGCCTACTTATCCATGTGCCTCCTTTGCACACTGCTTATCTAATCAATCTGGAAGGCCCACAGAGGGACTCTGCTGGTTTATGGAAGAGCTGTTTTTCCTAATGTAAGCTATTTCTGTTGCTATCTCCAATCAGTGACTGGAGATAACAGTTTTGATTCTTCTCTTCCTATTTCCCTGGGGTTGAAATGGGGCTTGGAATGCGAGAGGGGCCTCAGAAGGAACTGCCACAGGATGGACTTAGTTTGCAGGCTGGAGGTTTCTCATCCCTGGATTAGACAAAATAATTAAAATTAAATTTCTCATTGTGCAAGGTTTGAAAATGTTTTTGTTGGCTGGAAACCAATAAAGTCTGGAAAAACATATGAGAGTGCTTGTAAACAGAGGGTTTTGTGTTGGGCATATGGATTCATTGTTCTTAACATCTCCACACTATGGACTGTGTGATACCATTGGTGACTGCAACTCAACTAGACAAGTGGCCCAGTTTCCCCAGTGACTGTAGCTCTTGTTTATTTATTTGCTGCTCAGTATCACTTTCTAGAGCAGCAGTGAGCAACTTCAGAAAATCCATGGCCAGTTTTCAACCCCTGCAACCCTTTGCGAACCGTAGGCTTTTGAAGGTTTTAAAAATTATGTCAATATATCAGAAGTGGATTTGAGTACATATCAGGGCTTATTTCCAGTCATTTGAGGAAGGGGTGGGGATTTGATGGCTTTGCACATTTCTGTAAAAACTTGTTACTCCTAGAATCCTGTATGAATGGAAAAATAATCTTTTGTTAAAATAATTGCCCCTGAGTAGGCACTGCATGCCATAGTTCTATGCCCTAGCCTATTTTACCCACCTATATCCTAGAGTTACCTCTTATACTCCCTATTGAGTGATAAAGGGATTGCATGGTCATTGTATGGAAATGCACTAAATTTCTAATATATTATCAGATTCTTGCTAGTAATAGAAGCAAAACAGAAACATATTGATATGAGTTCTTGGTAGAGAGCCTTGTTCTTCAGCTAGAGAACAGTTGGTACAATGAGATAAGTACAGCAATTTGTTTTCCAAGCAAATAAAAACAGATATAATAAATCCCACTCTTGGGGATTACTGGTGTTAATTACGCTAGTGAATATAACATACTCTAAATATTAAACTCCTTTAAAGGAGCTAGGAAGATGGGAAAATCTTTAGTAGTCAGCAACATGCTGCTTGGCTGAGAAAATACCTGCACTTTACAACTACCTTTCATCTCTGGCAAGATTGTACTGAGTTTATGTTGTTACATGATGCAGTTTAATTAATATGTTTCAGCAAGGGAGCAGCTGGTGGAGATGTCTTCTTCTCTGAAATTAATCCCACTGTATCTCTCCCAGGAACAGTTTAGAGACTGGATAATGTCTGTACAGCTTTTTGAAAGCATTGCCAGTAATTTAATGGTTGGACTAATTTTAGTGCCTGCTCTTGCCCTTCATTTTGAAACTATTTCAGAATACCGGTGTGGTAAAGATGGGCTTGTTACATGTATGTTTTGTCGGCAACACTAATTCTACCTTTCTGGGGTGGCAAGCCATTAGACAGAGTGAGGTGGCAGCCATCAGATAGTTGTTTTGGGGGCCATGAGAGGGCAGCAAAACTGCTAGCCATTTATGTATTTATTTTGATAAGGAGTCACTTAAAACAGTTTAAAAATATCTAAACTGTTTTATGGTGACTTCTTTTGCACAAAAAGGTGGCATAAACTTATAAAAATAAATTCATATCTTCAAAAGCTTGAGTAATCAATTCCACAACAGATCTGCTACAAGACAGGTTGTCATTCAGCAGCAAAAGGCTTCATTACAATGAAGTACAGTAAGATAGCTTCAAGACATATTGCCTGAGACAGAATAGCAAACAATACCCTTCCCCATGTCAAGATGCATAGTACCCACAAATACCATATATCTATATGTGTGTGTGTATGTGTGCGTATATATATATATATATATAGTTGAAAACTAAAATGGCAGCATAACAATATCCCCTTGCAGGCCAACAATCTAACAAAGTATATTAAATATAAAATACAAAGCAATAATAAACTTTTTTCTGTACCATTCATAGTTACCTGTCCTTTTGAAGACAGAGGTGCTTTTAATCCAACAAAAGAGGGCATCTCTAGTTTCTTATGGTTTAACATAAACTTGTTTATAAATATTCATAAATACTACCTCAGCTGCTATTAGAGCTTGTAGAAGTGATTGTGACAAATTGTTCAACTGAGTTGTAGTTATTAGAATGTTTTGCATGTGTTTCAATGTAAAGAGATTTTAAAGTTCATAGCCAGTGATGGTACCGATACATTTGACCCAAATTTACTTCAGCACCTAGATAAGAATTTACACTGCTATTGCCTTTTGAACATGATAGCAGTGAAAAGAGGTTTGACCAGAGTGTTACCCTGATTTCTGGGGGTCCTGTGAGGGACACCTAAGTGTGCTCCAAATTACACAAGTTGGGAAATTAGTCAAAGAGCACAAGTTAGCAATGCGAGAGGCAGGGCAACGGAGCGGGATCTTTTACCCAACGTCTACGGGGTCAGGCCGAGTCAAGGAGCAAACAGAAGTGAAATAATAATTGTTTTTCTTAAAATACAATCAAACAGTGTATGCAGCACACTCACGCAGATAACTATAGAAATAAAGGTTGGAGTGGGATAGAGGGATTTTTAGAGGAGATTGTGTTACCCTGTATTTTGGGGGTCCCGGGAGGGGCACCCAAATTAACAAATAAAAACACAAGATGGGGGAAATTAACTCGAGCACTCTCAAGTTAACGAGAGGCAGGGTAACTTTAGCTAGGATCTTTTAACCGTATGTATACAGCGTCAGGTCAGAGAGCGGCTAGACAAGTTTTAAAGTAACAAATAATATTTTTATTGTGGACAAACAACACGAAAGACATGACATACACTAACTAACTGAGAAATAGAAACGGAGAGTTTTTGGGGGAATGGGTAATACAACACCTGGTCTTGTAGTACTGGAGACAAATGGAGGTTACCGGGGAAGAAGCTCAGTGCGGTTCACTGAGGGGAGCTCACTGGACAAACCGACAGCAAGGTGGGATGGAAGTCCAAAGTAGTCCGAGGAGGGCTCAGAATGGGAACTTTTTATAGGGTGGATTTTACCTACAGGCCATGCCATGCTCGGTGAGAACAAAGGAAATTTGTCGCTGGACAAAGGCATTGGAAAAGGTGAGGTTTTACATGATGAGCTTAACGCTGGGTGACAATAGTATGGCCAGTACCGTATTCAAATGGCCCAACATAAAGGACTCGCTCGGCACTTGGCCAGGCATCTTTGTAAAGTCGCGCTGAGCAAGGCTGGTTTGCAAGAAGGAGTGGTCCCTTAAGCATCGAAGAGGCACTAAGTTGCCTGCCTAAATGAGGTTTGGAATTTACAACCATTAACGTCCACGCCTAATACATGCTAGTCCGGTGGCCCTTGCAAACACGTGGAGTAGGGTGGCAGAGAAAGGTCAAATAAAGGCCAAATTATTTGATATCAAGAGATATCTAGTGCTCTCACCAGACATATCATAACTGTGCTAACAATCCCCCCCCAAATGGGAGATATTGGGACAATATCAATCATTTTTCCAGTTAAACATTTAAAATCAGATTTAGAACCGAATAGAGGTCTACTGATCCGGGGTCGTATTACTCCAGGGATAAATGGGGTTTGCATCGCTACTAACTAGCAGGAACAGTCCCTATCTAGCAACATCTCAAACCTAACTACAAACATACAGACAGACACAGAATTAACAATGGCTGAATGGCAAATGGCAATCAATAACAGCAGTAGCAATGAACAGTGGTCAATGAAAGAATCCTCCCGTCAATGGAAAAAGCATAACGGCAATGCAAAATGGAAATAGCAATGAAATACTGTGAATCCGGTGGAAAGCAGCCAAAACGAAGTAGTCCGGTGGAGAATGGGCACGGGGAATAATCCAAAATGGCAAACAGTTCCGTCTGGGTTAATGGAGCAAACGTTCGTGGTCCAGGGGAGGGGAGGTGCAAGCAGAGTCCTGGCACCCCCCCCCCGGTACAGGAAAAGAGTTCGGTGACTGGAGTAAACCGCAAATAAGTCCAGGTCAGCTGGAACAAGTGGCGAAATCTGGAATGCGGACACAACGTCCAGATTTGGAGTCAAGCTAACCAAGGCGCACTAGCTCTTTGCAGAATGGGGCTTACAGGAGCGGCAGGCAGAATAGTCCAGGCGACAGGAAACTTGGTAGTCCATGGAAGAAATGTCAAGTAGTTAAAGTCCATTGGGGAACGGCTGGAACTGGGTCCCCAATTGCTGAATCAGGAACAAGTTGTCATCTCGGGCTGGCCCTTCGACAGAAGTGGTGGGTTTTTGACACACACACACACCCCACGGTGCACAGGGGTGTGGGCGCATCTGGGAATGGTCTCAGGTACAGGAACCATCGACCTATGGCTCATAGAAGGAAGACTGACAGATTACATCCAATACAGTAAACAAATGCAAATAGGTGGCACGGAACCTGCTGGGAACTGAATTTGAGTTGGGAAGACTGGGGATGATGGGAGCCTCAGTGGGGCTGTTAACAAAATGGCAGGCAAGGTTAATAACATGGAGGAGGCAGGGGTGACTGCCTCAGACCTTGGTCACGATGAGGTGGAAAGTGGTCTAGCCACACCTCGGTAGAGGGGGCCTCCATGCGAAGGGTACCGTCTGGGGTGGACTGGACTTGCAAACTGTGCTTGCTCAAGTATTTCACCAGAAAGCTGGTTTAATACAATCACATATAAGTTGCTCCTGCTATCAGGGGCATTCTGTTGGACACTTTGATATGGACTAGGCCTGGAGCCACGGCATGGAACAAATATCCTGATGTAATATGAGCGAATTTGTAATGCAATCTTTGCTTGTGCTGAAGTCCCATTTGCAATGGCAGTGGTATCCGCTGGCTTGGTTGGATTAGGTTGGACTCTGGTCCTTGGTTGGACTAGGTTAGGCTCTGGCTTCTGCCTGCGGGCAGAGGCTCCCAAACTTGTGAAAAAGACAGAATTAACCAAATCAGAGACAAGCGAGTGTATGCTTGCTCGTTGCCAGAACGGATGCTGACTCTCCTGGAGATTGTCCCGGATGGGGGACTTACGTATGCAAATATTCTATTAACATATGCAAATTGGGAACAATGCACCGGGGCCAGGCACCCTTGACAATTGTGTGGGTCTCCGGCCCTTATGGGGCATTGGAAGCACATCTTAACTTTAGAAATACAAGGCCAAATCACGAGGGCTGTGGAGTAGCGGCTTGGACTGTTCTCACCCTAACAATCCAGGCTCGCAAGGAGAAAGAGGAGAGAGGTTACTGGGAGGCGGGAGATAATCTGGTTGGTGGACCAGAACTCCAGAGTCAGACCTGGTTCCGCTGAGAGGGAGCCACCCATGGCTCGCTCTTTTGTCCCCAGGAACGCCTTGCACAAGACCATCCCTCAGTGTGAGAGATGGCAGGCGCTCCAGCCTGGCTCACATTCCTTCCTCAGGGTGACCGGGCTGACTCCGTAGGCCTGATCCACCTCAGAGGCCACAGGGAGACCTTGGGTCAGCCAACTCGTTGGTCTCCCGCCAAAAGCGGTTACAAAAAGCAGACTAAACAAAACTACAACACCAAACCAAAACAACTACAAAACTACAAGCGGAACTATTTACAGTTACTGGGAGCTCGAGAGAGTCGCCACTCCACCTCCGCTCCACACAGACGGGGGCCATTCAACCATTGTCGAACGCCTCGTAGATCGAGACAAACGTCTCTGAAAGATTAATGGCCGGTCCTTCCTGGTAATTTAGAGACACTTGGGGGCAACCACACTCATGGGAACCTTCCCGGTGCCCTCCTCGCAAGGCTCAACTTCCACAATTCCCTTTGGTTTGATTGGCTGGCCTTTCCACTCCTTTAGCTGGGAGACCTGGAAAAACTTGAGCCAGTCTCTTCTCCTTCTCGGTATCCTGACCTGGTACACAGCGGGGGAGACCCGCTTCACAATAGGGACAGGTCCAACCCACTTGGCAGCAAGAGAGTGTTTGTCCTTATAGAAGTTTCTATAAAGGACTAACTGCCCTTCCTCCCATTGGCAGAGGCGGTGGACCCATCCTAGCCTTTTATCCATTTTTTGAAGGTTTTTGCCAAGCTGGGCAGCAACCTGCCAGTGTACTTGCCCAAGGTGGCTGACTAAATTTCTGACGCGCTCGTTGTTGAGAACCACCGATTCCAACTCAGAGGGGAGGTTGGTGTCTATCCAAAATGCTTCAGGCAGCATCATCTTCCACCCTGTCATTATCATATGCGGCGTGAAGCCGTGGGACGCTACTGTGCCTCGGAAGGCCATGAGGATGATGGACAGCTTCGTGTCCCAGTCTTTACCAGAGGAGTGTACCATTTTCCAAAGGGCTTCCTTCAGAGAACGATTCGTCCTCTCAACCTGTCCTGAGCTCTGTGGATGATGGGCGATGTGAAAGCACTGGTGAATGCCCAGTGCCATGCACAGCTCTTGGGTGACTTCACCAATGAAGTGCGGCCCCGAGTCTGAGTCAAGCACACGTGGCACTCCCCACCTCGCCCAGACATTATTAAAAAGCAGGTGCACAGCCGTGCTCGCAGTGCTGTCTCTGCAAGGCCTCAATCCACTTGGAAAAGGGATCGATGACTGTCAAACAATACTTGTTGCCACGCGGGGTCACGGGCAATGGACCTATAAAGTCGACCTGAATGCGCGACCAGGGACCCACGATGTGCTGATGCTGGATGGGAGCCTTGGGACCGGAGGGGTCAGCGTTGACCATGGCGCAAGCTAAACAGTTGTCCATTCTTGGTCGACATCCTGCCTAACTCGCGGCCACCACCCGGTGTCCCAGACCCGATCCAACGTCACATCGCGACCTCGGTGTCCCTGCTCATGGACATACTGGATGATGTCACTGCGGAGGTCCTGGGTACGATCCAGTGGCGCTGGCCACTGGCATCAATAGCCCAGTACACACCGTCCAGCTGGGAGATTTGGAACTTGCCAGACTCGTCTGAGCCCTTCCTGGCCAATTCCAAAATCTCAGAGTCCCCTTTCTGTAACACCCCTAGATCAAACATGGGGGGCACTAGCAATTCCTTAGGCTTTACGTTAATGGCAGCGATGGGAGCCCCATCGTCCAGTAATGTGGCGTCATGAGCTATGGCATCTGCCCTGTTATTCCAAATGCAGGTAGCCATACCCTTTTTCTGGTGTCCTCTGACATGAGCTACCCAAGTAGGGGCAACCTGTTCCTGAATTTGGGCTGCAATATGGACCCATTTCTCTAGATGGGCTTTTGGGCTTCCCATTGGATGTTTTAAGATCATTTTGAATCCAGATTGGTAATCAGACGGTTGCAGCCTTTGCTGTCCAGTCAGAGTCAGTATAGATTGCCAAGGGGCAGTCAAGCGGCTCATGCTCCAAAATAGCTCTCAGAGCCTCTACCTCTGCTGCTTGGCTAGAGTGTGGCCGGGCTTTCCCCGTAGGGTGAAGGAGTCTGTGACCCGGATCGCTCCATAGCCTGTCCATGGGCTACTGTCCACGTGCATGGATGACCCGTCACAGAACCAACAGACAAAGCCCTGTAACTGAGCTTCCTCAAGGGAGGTTCCCCATTCCACTGGCCAATCATTAAGTTTCAAAGGTGGTAAAGGACACTCATGCGTGGCTCCGGTCACAAGTAGACCATAGGGAGCTGGTGGGTCCTGTGGCTGTTTCTGAAAATCCCCCCCACGCGATACCAAGGTAACAGTCCATTGGGCAATCTGGGTGTTGGACACCTGGCTGTTCTGGACCTTACCAGAAAGGATGTACTTAAGTGGTGTGTGGGGGGGGGTCTGGACAATCACACGGGCGCCTCCAATCATGAACTCCCAGTGTGTTAGAGCCCAGATAAGAGCGAGACAGGTTTTCTTGCAAGGACTAAATTTGATCTCAGGTGGATCCAGATTTCTGGAGGCATAAGCAATCACACGCTGAGTTCCATGTTGTAGTTGGGATAAGACCGCTCCTATGCTCCTGTCAGAGGTGGCTAACTGAATGAGGAACGGCTTAGCCATGTTGGGGTGTGCCAGCGCTGGCGCTTTCATTAAGTCCTCCTTAAGCTGTGCAAACGCCTGCCGTTGTGCGGGTCCCCAGTTCCACTCGGCTTTCTTCTTTAGTAGGGCATGAAGAGGCTTTGCCTTAGCTGCGAAAACTCGATAGTCCCTAGAAAAGTTGAACGTCCCGAGGAGGGAGCGCAGGGAATGCACGTCTGTGGGGGCTGGCAACTTCGAGATCACCTCTACCCGCTGTGCATCGGGAGTGCAACCCTCGGTGCCTAAACAAAGACCCAAATACTTCACTTCAGTGGACACCAGCTGGGCTTTTTCCCTGTTAGCCTTGAAGCCAGTGTCTTGAATGATTGTTAACACTTCTTCAGTGACTTCCCGGGTCCTTTCCTCAGTAGAGGAGTGAACCAAAATGTTGTCCACGTAGGATAGGACATGGGATCTTGAGCTGGTTGCAGCTTGTTCCACATCCTAACCACGTGCACGTGGCAAATGCTTGGGCTAGAATGGAAGCTCTGGGGCATGCGTTTAGATACATACTATTGGCCCCTGAACGTGAAGGCAAATTTATACCAACATGCCTCGTGAAGGGGGATGGAATGGAAAGCATTCGCTAAGTCTATTACACTGTAATATTTGGCTCCTGCCGCAATGGCGGACAGGATCTCTCATTGTACTTTGCCACGATGGGCGCCACGGGAGGAGTTACAGAATTCAAAGCCCTGAAATCTACAGTCATCCTCCACGTTTTGCCATCGGATTTCAAAACTGGCCATAAAGGTGTGTTGCAAATAGATTGCATAGGGGTTATTACGTCCCACTGGAGGAGCCTCTCCATGGTTTTCCCTATGCCCTCTTCGGCTTCAACAGGATATTTATACTGCTTCTGAGGTGGGGGGTCTTGGCCCTCTATCAGGACACAAGCTTCCTTTACAGTCCCGCACTCTATTTTGTCTCTAATCCAGACCTCCTGGAAAGCCTTTACCCAGGGGTTGCTAGTTAAACAACGAATGGGAGCGGAGCCTAATGGCGGCACAGCAATGCACTGCCGATATTTCCTCAGGTCCCTGATCTAACTTCCATAGAAACCCATTTGCGTAGTCAACAGTGAGCTTGTTTCCTCGTAGGAAGCCGATGCCAAAGAGGCCATCGTCCTCGCCACGGTTCTCGCAGGCCCAAAGCTGAAAACGGAACATTTCTGTGGACATTGGTATGTCCTTCCAGGCTTGGTCAGGGTGACCCCCCCCGCCATATCCAGAGAGCTGGACACACTTGGGCGTAGGTACACCATGTTTTACCAACTTAGGGTGCAGCACATTCAGTGCCGCACCAGAATCCACTAGCAGGATGGCAGGAGATTTCCCCCCTCGGTCCCAATGCCTGCCTGAACCCAGAACCTTCCCCACTTGTCCGGCCGCAACTTGGCCACAATGTTGCGGGGAAATTCCTGGACCGAGGGCCTCCCTATTCCTGAAATTCTGCAGTCGAGTGGTGTCCAACCGGGGGCGGGCCGTTCGTTACGGCCTGGACCGGCAGGGCACCACTTGCTGTAAGCTGTTTCTCAAGAGTTTCTAAAAGCTCCGTTGTGGGCCGCTTGTCAAATTGGACATGTCCAGTCCAAACCTGCATAGCCAACTCTAAATTTTGGCCCTGGCCGAGGGAAGTGTCTGAACTGTGGGATCTTGCCCGCCAGAAGCCTCCCCAGGAGGACTGGACTCAAAGGGCTGTTTGGGGGCAGTGGGCTGCTGTGTGGGACTCCCTGCCTTGCCTGCCTGGCTGTGGGTGTCTCTTCCCTGCCACTGCCTATCCTGTCTGAGAGCGGGGCGCGAGTTCCAATACCCTCTAGGAACGGAATTCGGCGTGGACTTCCTGTGCTGGGAATGGGGCCCATAATTGGAGTACGTAACCTCTGATAGGGGCTCCCAATTCCCAGCGTCTCGTCTCTGGGCCTTGATGGGGGGTCTAAAGGAGCCAGCCTCTTGTAACAGGTCAGCGACCCTGCGGAGGTTGTTCCCAAATTCCTCCCACAATGTTGTGGCCGGATCCACCAGACCTAGGGCCATCTTTGTCTCGTGGTTCAAGCCTCCATATAATAGAGTCTTGAACTCCGCGGTTTCAAAGTTGTACCCGCGGGCGGTCAAGGGGACCTTCTCAGCCAGAATTGCCAGCAGCTGCTTCCGTACCACGTAAGCCTCAGGGTTCTCATGAGGACCCTGTTGCTCCATGACATAGAGCATGCTCGCACTCTGACCAGGCCAAAGGATCTTTACTACCTCCCTTATCCAGTCATGCGCCTCGAGCCTAACCAGGCCTTGAGCTGCCACAGCTGATTCAAGGGTAGGGAGCTCAGACAGGGACATCCAAGGAAGCTCTCAAAGTCATGGGTTTTTATAGGGAGAAATGTGGCCATAGGCTAGCCCGTACTTGGGGAAAACTATGAGTTTCGGGCTGAAGACAAAGCCTCCGAAAGGTCAGAATTTAGCATGATTGAGTTAAGTCTGCATTGTCAATAGAATAGCCAGTATGCAAACGCAGAGTGCTTGACAGTTGAGTATTTGGCTAGTCAAGCTGCCTGCTCGGGGCAGAGAGTCCTTTGTAAGTAGCGTGCAATGTGGTACTTGCCTTGAGGTCTCCTAAAGTGGTGGGATGGCTATTTCTGGCCTGCCTGTATTTGTTGGGAATATTACAGCGATTAGCAGCTGTGCCTGTCTGCGAGCTTGTCTGGGGGCCTCGCAGCACTTGGAGAGGAACGGGTAAAGAAGGCCAAATTATTGATATCAAAGTGATATCTAGTATCCCTCAAGTCCGGCCTAGAAACTGCGGTAACAAGAGAGAGCAGGGAGGGGGAGCTATTAGGAAATGATGCTACTTGCCATTCATTTGGGTGAGATGGGGCACGATGATGGGTCCATGGAAACAGTAGGCCTGTGTTACTTGTTCCTCTCTGCTAGTGTCTTGTAAGGCGGAATATAGGCTGTAAGTCACTCTATTGTTTCTTTTGTCCCCCACATGACAGCAAGCAAACAAGAGCAGGAATAGGGCACAGAAGCATGGTGGCACCATATTTTGCTTTAGTAGGTGTCCACAGAGGGACTGCTGAGAAGCAGGAGAAGATTCAGGGCTCCTTTATTTATTGACAACCATATATCATTTGTAACATCTAGCTTTAATCTGTATGAAACTCTCATTAAAATACAATTTGTCCTGCTAACACAGTCATATTAATTGGATAATTCTCACTCTTTGTTCTGGTTGAGAACTCTCTCTGCTTCTGCAAATGTGAAGGAAGGATGTGGGAAACATCTTAGAAGGCTGCATTTAAGAAAATATTACAGTCAGCCTGGCTTTTAGGCTCTAATTTCCCATTAACATTTGGACGCGACTACATTTCCAGTACACAACCCAAACCTCATTCATTGACCAATTAGCATAATTGGTCTGTTTTGCTGATTCTTTAATTTTAGCAAAATTTTGTCATTGGCCTTAGAAGCAATTGCAGGTCTCTCTAATTGCCTGCAGATGTGGCAAAGTGTCACACTACTAATGAATAAATAAAAAACACAAGAAGCAGTATGTCAGCTTTTTAATGACACTTAGTCAACTGGGGACAAAAAAAAATTGGTTGTCCAGCTGGTTTGCCAGTTCAAGAAGTCTGCTGGTGATTTGAAGGCTGCTTTGTAGTGCAATTAGAGCCAGTTAAGTACCCGCTGATAATTTCTTTCTGTGCAGTCACTTCTCTGTTTCCCCCCAAACTATCATTATAGTTTTATCGTTTGTTGGGACTGTCAGAATTAAAGTGTGTCTCATTATTTATAATCACATAGGCCAGCCAACAGTTTTAACTGATATTATTGCAATTTCACTAGTGTAAAATGTGTATGCTGTGGAAAAAGACTTTTCTGCATAGCCCATTCCCGACTTATGGGACTCCAGGGCACCTTTGTCATGGAGTTTTCTTAGCAAGATTTGTTCAAAGGAAGGTTGCCTTTGCCTTCCTCTGAGGCTATGAGAGTGTGGCTTGCTCAAGGTCACCTAGAGGATTTCCAGAGTTCTAGTACAACACAAACCACTACACCATGATGGCTCTTCTTAGTATGTTAGCAGATTCCTATATCAGTATTATTCTTTTGAAAATCTTATTTTCCATATGCTCATCATCCAGGCAAACACTTCACCCCCATGGCTATAAAAGAATAAAAATTGTTTTGAAACCCACATCTAAACTGAAGTTTTCACCATCTTAAGGAGACTTAAAAAGCTGATCTCTAACCTCTTAACCTATAATGTACTATTTATCTTATTTATAAACATGGGACTCAAGATGGCTCACAACACAGATTAAAACAAAGTACAGCTAAAAACAATGATTATTGTAATAAAGATTTTTTTAAAAAAAGCAAACTATTGTGTTAAAAGCAGCAGTAATTCAAAACAGTTTAAAAACATTGTGATAGTGGTTTGACCCCAAAGAAACAGACTCAGGTTGATTCCTTTCTCCCTGTTTGTGGGACCTGTTTAAGGCTGCTCACTAGCTGCAGCAGTATTTGCATTAAAAACATGCAGGAATGTTTCCAAACTGCAGAATCCTTGTCAATTTCCCACTCTAGCCCATCAAACAAGATTTAGAGAGGAGAGCAGTGAGTGAAAGAACTCAAGGGGCAAACAACATACTATACAGCTGATCTGCAACTGGATCTTCCAGATTTCTTAGTGAAGTTATTGGGTACTTCAAAAATGATTGGGACAGTGGTCCTGGGCTATTGGTGTGTGTAACACTTTGCCCTGATATGTTTTCTTGATCCAATTCTCCCACCATTCCTGAAGTTGCTTTTAGCTGTGCAGGTGTAATACAAGTATTGCTATGTCCTGCTCCCAGGGATGCTGCCACTGTGTGATTCTGGAAGGCTGCAAGGAAAGGTGATGTCATCCAAACCTAAAGCAATGAAGAGTGCACGGAAAACATATTGATCCACACAAATGATCAAATTTCAGTGTGTTTGGGCTATAGACTGCTGCTCCCTTGGTGTATTTGATGCCAAATGTAACTGTGTTGAAAAAATACGAGCAAGCTGACTTACTCACCTCAGATTCAGAAAGTTCCAAGTGATTCCATTGAGATTAATATAGCATATAGAGTTTTCATAGCTAAGTGGTACATAAACGTAATAATGAAAGCATAAAAAATGTTCAGTTTAGTAATGTTCACCCTCATTCTTCTCAGCTGCAGACCAGAAGAGTTTTTAATAAAATACCTTTTGGAGATCTTTTTGCAGGTATTGTTTATAGAGAGACCTCATATTAAGTAAAAAATTCTCTTTTAATATATAGTCATACTAACAAGCAGAAGCATACCAAGTTGGCTATCCATATTCATGGATTCTGTATCCACAGATTCAACCAACTATGGCTTGAAAATCCAAAAAGCAAAGGGATGCCATTTTACTACATCATTGTACACAATGGGACTTACATATTCGCAAACTTTGGTATCTATGGGGAGAGGGGAGTCTTGGAACCAAACCCAGCAGATCTCCAGGGCCCACTGTACATGAGGCTCTTTTGCTAGAGCTGCTGGAGAAATTGTATTTTGTGAATTTTACAATGCCATTCCCTGAGTAAATTAAGAAACATTACATGCAGTGTGGAA
Source organism: Ctenosaura bakeri (assembly GCA_948474755.1). Taxonomy (NCBI): domain Eukaryota; kingdom Metazoa; phylum Chordata; class Lepidosauria; order Squamata; family Iguanidae; genus Ctenosaura; species Ctenosaura bakeri. The sequence continues at coordinate 51,210 of CAOLHI010003859.1, read as the reverse complement.
TTCTCTAGACAATGTTGGGCTCCAACTTTCACGATTCCTTGATTGGCTAGAGCTGATGGGAACTGCAGTCCAGCAACATCTGGAACATCCACTCTACCTATCCCAAGGTACACAAACCAGGAAACTTTGTATTACATCCAAGGCTGGGAATATAGTTGAGAGTGTCCAGGCAACCCAGAATCTGAAACATGCTTTAAACAATAGCAGTTTAATGTTAGGATTCCTATATTAATGTGACGTCTGAACTTTGCTGCCGCAAAGTAGTTCCCATTTGTCTCTGGGGGATACATTCCAAAACCCTCTGTGGATTCCTGAAATTGCAGGTAGTACCAAGCTCTATAGCCTGCGAAGCCAGAGGGCTACTTCTGGTGACACCATAGCCATTTCCTGTGGCAGTGTTGATGGAGGGGCAGTTAAAGTTGGGGGTGGGCAGGCAAGCAAGTAAGGTGCAGGTGGCATGACCCAGAGCAAACTGTGTGGGGGCTGTTGCCTGGACACTGGAATTTTCCATTTAATATTTTTGGAGCACAGGTAACTGAAACTGTGGAAAGTGAACCTGCGGATAAAGGGGGAATGATGTAACAGGGATAAATGTATGGGAAGCAAGTTGCATGGACTTTTGTTTTAAACAGTAAAAGTAATTATTCTTAGGTTCTCACTGGAAGAGTCCTTCTTAGCCAAGGATCCAATGCTCTGAGGAAGCGATCGTCTGCAGGAGTGGTTGGAACCCAAGGTCTAGGAGGAAAGTGGGCCTTCAGGAGGGATGGCTGAGAGTTTATTTCCTCCGGTTGAGGGGATTTGACTTAATGGCTCTGCTCAGAGTCAGCAAACCTTTGCTCCTCTGAGTGTGTTAGTACCTCAAAAGTCAAGAAAGAATTGTAATGCCTAGAAGAAATGCCAGTGAGCCAGTGTGGTTTACTGGTTTGAGTGTTGGACTCTGACTCTGGAGACCAGGGTTTGAATCCCTGTTTGGCCATGGAAGCCTGCTGGATGACCTTGGGCAAGTCACACTTCCTCAGTCTCAGAGGAAGGCAGCGGCAAACCTCCTCTGAACAAATCTTGCCAAGAAAGCCCTGTGATAGGTTTACCTAAGGGTCACTGTAAGTCTGAAATAACTTGAAGGCACACAACAACAAGAAGAAATTCCAGATTGTGGAAGTCTCCTCAGGAGAGTGGGACTGTTTGTGTAGAGGACTTTCTCTAGGAGCCTCTAATATATTGTCACTGGATACTGTGACAATACTACACTTGGCAGAAATCAATACATTTTTACCAAAAGTTTTTGAGTGGTAGGAACCTTATACTCTGTTACATAAAACAATGCTGATAAGAACTTTCCTGCACTTATTAGGTGTGGACTGACGTACTCACTGGTTAGGAAATAGGTGTTCCCAATGAGTCATAGAAATTCGGCATTTAAAACATGTAATTAAAAACATCTTATTAAGCTATGCATGTATTAAGTAAATTGAAAAACACCATTTGTGCCTGGTTTCCTGAACTGGCAACCATAGTGATATGAACTTAATATGTGAACATATTTGAAACAATTTTTCTGACAGAATTGCAACCTTAATCACTTTCCCATTGTGCCTTTTCTTGCATAGATTAAATAGTATATTTTATTCTTTTCCACAAGTCTTTTGAAATCTCTTCTTAATATTCTCTTAACTGTAAAGGGTATAATTTATGTATTTAAAAAAAATCCTAATTTTTAAATATTGAAATCAGTGAGGACTTCACTCAACTTGTCTTTAAACCAATATTCTCTTTAGTCAGTATATGCTGATTTGCTTTACTATTCCTAAAATTAACATTATTTATTTTTCAGATTTAAAAATTCTCTGTCATTAGTATTTAGATTTGGTATGACAGAGGCAAATGGTGATAAACCTAGATTAAACAGAGCTACTTCTTGTCTTGAGGTTTTAAAAGTTGTTGCAGAACAATTTTCTAACAAATTTTATTTATTCTTTTAAGTCCAGGGGGGTATTTTTAAAAGTATTCTTACATTTAGCTGTTCTAATTTATATATGATGTTATCAGAATTTTATGATACTGAAAAATGCTTATTAAGCAGATTTAAACAAATTATCCTAGAACTACTTAGCCCAAGTTATTAAGAGTTTTCTCAAAAAACAACAACAAAACTCGCAATATTGCTTCTGGAAAAGTGTACCTGAGAAGGTCAGTGACTTGGAAGTATCCAGACTTACCACCATCTTGAGTAGGATGAGTAATGAGAGGAAGTCAGTTTTCATTTGAATCTTTCTGAGGGAACCAGTTGCTAGAGGCAGTATTCAAAAAGATGCACAATTTGCGTACAGTGCTGACTATTGTTTGCTAGGTACTTGGCCACAGTAGTGGTAAAGGCCTAGAAGAGTAGTTACTGCTGATCGAAAACTGCTCTTGAGTATTTTCAAGCAGCACTAGGTTTAAAAGGTAGAAAGGGAGGCTATATCTCTATTCATGCATTGGGAATGTTCTTGAAAGACAGTCTGTGTGGTAGTTCCAGTGCCTTCCTTGTTGCTCTCAAGGTGGAAAAAGTGGCATTTAAAAACAGAGAGCCTCTGCCAAGTGTAGAGGCTCTTCTTACAATCAAAAATGGGTATTTCAAGGTTCCTAATCATGTGAATCACCTCTATATGCCCCTGAGGTTCTCCTGTTCAGACTCTTAAGGTATCTGCAATGCAAGACCCTATGTGGCCTTGTTTTCTACCCTTTGTCCCTGTTGCTTTTCTGCCCCTCAGTGAAGGGTGGAATGGTAAGGTGGGTTTGGAGCTTTCGGCCTATATGAACAGTATTTGTAATTTTCCCAACAACAAGATGCACGCTTTAAACTCGAACAGAGTCACTTCTGTTTTCCTGCATGTTTTTTTTCCTGCCATTTTTTCTGATGAAGAAGCTAGTGAGTTTTAAAAACTAACATAACATTTTTGAGCCTTTTGATTGATCTAATAAAAATATCACAAATTTGTATTTTGTTTTATGGTCAATGAGGCTACCACTGCACTCTTCACATCTGTCAGTTTCCATGTGAGCAGGAGAAGGAGGAAAGCGATGAGGGATGGGGCTGAGCTGGCATGGTGGTTCTCCCACATTTCCTTTCATCTATATTCCTTATGTCTGAAGAGGGCTTCTGGCCATCTCTGATCAAGTATAGACTTCCATGATAATCCAGCATGATGGTTTGTTCCAAGTTGTTGCATCAATTTATGAAATATGATTCAGCAAAGATAAACAGCATAGTAATTACCTGCACAGCAGAAACCACATGCAACGATTTAAATGGGCTGTCATTTTTAGATTGGTTAGGAATGGATTTCTAAAGTAGGTTTGCATGGATTAAATGAAGTGCTTGTACTTGTTGGATTCTATAATATGAATAAATGATCTTAGTGTACAGTAATGAAAAGCACATTATTGATGTATGTTTGTACAAATGTATCACATTTAAAAATAATTCAAGCTTACCTTAGCAGCAAATGTCATCCATTAATTTCTTGCAAAAGGGTCAGAGACCACTTAATGTTTGAACCCATGTTATCATTCTGAACACTCACTAATATATTTCTGTAGAATGAGTGAGTGATGTGTGTGTACGTAATTTTACAAAAAGTGGCAACCAACCTTGGAATTCAAATTCCATGGTCTTAAATGAGTGCTTCTGTGACACAAGAGCAGTTAAATTAATGATAGCTAGCAGGAATCATATTTTCCCTGCCAACTTGGTGCTAGTGTAACATTAGGACTAATTAGCAAGTGCCATCCAAAGAGACAAAGCAAACAGAGATATAAACAGAAAAGTTGAAAGCAAATGTAACATGAGAAAGAGGGCTTGAAGATTTTTTTTCTAAATTTATAAAATGTCATAATGGTTTTTTGGTGTCTGTTCTCCAGCAAGGGTGGGGAACATCTGGTTCAGTGGTTTTTAAACCTTTCATTACTGGAGACCCCCTGCAAATATAATTTTTTTCTGACTCCCAAGGCATAACTCAAGATTTAAATATTTAAATTTAGATATGAATATTCAAATATTTATTTGTTTATTTATTAAAGACTTCTGGAGACTAGAATTCAAGTCTCTACTCAAACGCTGGGTGACCTTGAGGAAGTCACATTCTCTCAGAGGGAGGCAAGGGCAGACCCCTTCTGAACAAATCTTGCCAAAAAACTTCTGTGATAGGTTCTCCTTAGGGTTGCCATAAGTGAGAAGTGACTTGAGGACACACAACAACAAAGTGTTGGTGACAGGGAGATGTTCTTTCTCATGTCTCTCCCCTCTGAAAACTGACCTATGGAGGCTCTAAGGCAAATCTATCACGGAGGTTTTCTTGGCAAGATTTGTTACCTTTGACTTTTTCTGAAGCTGACATAATGTGACTTTCCTGAGGTAATCCAATGCATTTCAATGATTGGGTTGGGATTGAAACCCCCATATCCAAAGTTGTAGTTTGGGTGCACATACATGCTTGCTGCTGTGTCCCTTTTGTCAGGGTCAAAACAACAGGGGTATGTGTGCATGTGTCCAAACTTACTCCTTCATTTGCAACTGAGGAAACAGTTGCAACACAACTGCCCCATTGCCACATCCCTGTTGCTGTTGCTGTTGGTGTCTAGCAGCAGGGCTTCATGGATCCCCTTGAAGGCTCCGCAGACCCCAAGTTAAGAACTGCTGGCCTGATCTATAGGACCCTGATTTATTTATTTTTTTTGAAAAATTGCCTGGGGTATACGGGACATATGGGACAATCTCTTCACATTTGTGAGTTGCCTAAGCTCTTTTAGGCTCAGGAGAGACCTTTTCTTCCCTTTTCCTGTTGGAAAAAAAGACATTTCCTAACACTAAAATGGTACTGAGAGGGTCAAAAACATGGTGAAAATGCCCCCACATGACTGGGGTTTGTTTCGGGGCATTTGGGGCCAAAAAAATTCAAGTTCTTTGGCAGGGTTATGGTCCCTCAAGGGATATGGCTTGTGGGCAATATAGTCCCCTAACTCCTACCACTTCCCATCCGTGTTCTGTGCCATTCATGCTGTCTTGAACAGGGAGAAGCAGCCATAAATTGGAGTCATCAGGTGGCATATTGTGTAACAGTAGATTTGATGAAATAGTTTGCTTCTCTCATCTATAAAGAGTACAACTAATGTTGACTCAATTTGCAAGAAAGCAAGTTGGTGGGGGTGTTTGAGAATCTCTTCATTGATTGGATGCATTTCCATCTTTTATTCTCAACACAGGATTCTTCAAGTATGTAAGTAATATTAGAAGCCTCATTTAATGTGTCCTAAATATTACTTTTTGATAGTAAGTTAAGTTTCAGCATATTGTCAGAAATTATTGCCAAGGCATGAATTATGGATCTACATTTTACATACAGTGAATGGGGAGTATACATACAGTCCCTTGGACCCAGAAGCCTCTTTCATATAAGACTGTGAAGCATATGAAGGTGATAGTGTTGAGCTTTCAAGAAATCTGTGCTGTGGCTCTGTTACCCTGTATGTTGGGGGTCCCGGGAGGGGCGCCCAGATCACCAAATAAAAACACAAGATGGGGGAAATTAGACTCGAGCACTCTCTCAAGCTAATGAGAGGCAGGGTAACTTTAGCTGGGATCTTTTACCCTATATATACAGCGTCAGGTCAGAGAGCCGCTAGACAAGTTTTAGAGTAACAAATAATATTTTATTGAGAACAACAACACAAAAGACATGACATACACTAACTAACTGAGAAATAGAAATAGAGAGTTTGGGGAATGGGTAATACAACACCTGGTCTCATAGTCCTGGAGAGAAACGGAGGTTGCAGGGGAAGGAACTCAGCACGGTTCACTGAGGGGAGCTCACTGGACAAACCGACAGCAAGGCTGGATGGAAATCCAGGGTGATCTGGGGTTGAGCGGACTCAGTTATTGGGAACTTGAGGGGAAAGCGTCACTGGACAGAGCGGCAGCAAAGCTAGAAGGAAGTCCAAGGCGATCCGAGGAGGGCTCGGAATTGGAGACCTTTTATAGGGTGCATTTTACCTACAGGCCATGCCATGCTCGATGAGAACAAAGGAAATTTGTAGCTGGACAAAGGCGTTGGAAAAGGTCAGGTTTTACATGATGAGCTTAGTGCTGGATGACAATAGTATGGCCAGTATGCAAATAGCTCAACATAAAGGAGTGGTTGGCACTCGGCCGTGCGTCTTTGTGTAGATTCGCATTGAGCAAGACCGGTTTGCAAGAAGGTGTTCCCTGAAGCATCGAAGAGGCTCAAGTTGCCTGCCTAAATGAGGTTTGGAATTTACAACCATTAACGGCCGCGCCTAATACGTGCTTGTCTGGTGGACCTCTGCAAACACGTGGAGTAGGGTGACAGAGAAAGGTCAAGCAAAGGCCAAATTATTTGATATCAAGAGATATCTAGTGCTCTCACCAGACATATCATAACCGTAGTAACAGCTCCATTAAAAATCTTCCTTTCTTATGGCCCAAATGTTAAATTTTCTAATTGAAGACTCCTATTAGTAGTCTGCTGCAGTGGTCCTTAACCATTTTTGCATGACTTACTGCTCTGAGAATCTGATGAAAGGTGTGGATCCCTTCCCTGGAAAAATGCATTTAGTTGTACAAAAATGTGCACAATTTTCAAAGAAACAGGAAGGAAATTGTAAGGAACTGCCCCCCTTTTTTTGCATCTGATTTTGAGACACCTGGTAGCCCATCCATGGCCTGGTTAGACATGCAGTGGCCATAGGACTAACACAATCTTCTTACTTCCGTTAAACACATACACATGCACACTCAGCTGTAAAACTTTAAAACAGTCATTGCTAACTTGTGTCTCTTTAAAATCAGTGAAATATTAATGCAACTAGGTAGGCCATTTCCACAATACACTGTCATAATGCTGTTACTACACTTTCAAGATCCTATGGGATTCTGGGGTTGGTAGTTTACTGAGGCCAAAGAGCTCTCTGGCTGAGAATTCTAAATGCCCTTCCCTGAACTGCAAACCCCAGGATTCCATAGGATGTTGAAAGTGGAATAATAGCATTGTAACAGTGTAGTGTGGAAATGCCCTTAGTCTAGATTCAACCCGGATGTGTGGCTGCAGAGGACAGCTGAAAATGAGGGCATGCTTTCCCATAAGAATTCTGTCCCCGTTTAATTTTCCTCCAGTCCTCAAATTTTTAGTATTGCAGAGAATGAGACGCTGAAAGTTGTTTACATGTAGTATTCCTATATTTACTGTGTTCACTTTGCCTGCTCCTTTTCTTGGCTGCCTAAACTGTATTTTTATATGTTCAGCTGACACTTTATGTTCCTGCAACATTAGAAATTTGTAGACTTAAAAAAAACTTCATTAAGGTCTAGAGTTCTTATGGGAAGGGATTGCCCTTATTTTGCCCCCTTCAACAGCTACACCCCTGGCAATAGTCAGAAATGAAATGAATACAGCGGCCCCTACATTTTAGCAAGATTTCAGGGCACAGAACTCTCATGAAAGTGGAAAAAATGCAAATAGCTCTCCCTGTGCTTCTCCTCACATTCCCTTCCTGGGCTCTCCCCTCCTGCTCTTTTGCCCTGACATGTGAGCCTTCCTTCTCCACTCCTGGGCAAAAGGCAGGGGAATGGGGGGAGCACCATATGTAGAGAAGGGAGGCACACATATGCCTTTCCCCCATTCCCTTGCCTTTTCCTGAGCATGCATTCTCCACACTGGGGCCAAAGACAAGGGAATGGGGAACACTGGAGGCAGAGGAGGAAGACACACACATGCCTTCCCTCTGTTTCCTTATCTTTTGCCTTGGTGCATGAGCCTTCCTTCTCTACACCCAGACAAAAGGCAAGGCAATGGGAGGTGGGAGCACTGTGCATGGAGAAGGAAGGTGTTTGTGTGCCTTTCTCACATTCCCTAGCCTTTTGCCTCTGCACCGGGGCCAAAGGCAAGGAAATGTTAGAGGTAAGCACTGGAGGCAGAGAAGGGAGGCATGTGCACCTTCTTTTCCTTTCTCTTGCCTTTCGCCTCAGCCCACGTTCTCCATGCCTGGGCCAAAGGCAAGGGAATGGGAGGGGGCACAGTGTGGAGAAGGAAAGTGCACACACATGTGCCTTCCCCCCATTCTCTTGCGTTTTGTCTCAGTGTGCATTCTTTGTGCTGGGGCAAAAGGCAAGAGAATGAAATGAGAGAGCACCATGAGGAAAAGGAAGGCACAAGTGTCCCTTCTCCTCCATTCCCTTGCCCTTTGCCCACAGCCTTGGGTGACACTTTTTTTGGGATGCCACTGGGGGAGCCCCAGCCACTGGGACAGTGGAGGAGTGTCTACTGAGCAAGGCATTTTGGGCCCTGTCCAACCCACAACAGACAGCAGCTGAGCAAAAGATAAGCTGTTGTCCTCCACGGTCATTTGTCAAGTCCAGCTCTTTCCTCAGCTGAAGAGCAGACTCCTGAGTGCCTGCTCGTCCCTCACCGATCCCGCCTGCCTGCTTGCCTGCCCGCCCGCCTGCCAGTTTGCTCCTCCTTGCTGGCCAGTGTTGAATGACGTGGCACAGAAAGGAGGACTTTTAAAGGAGAAGAGAGAAGAGTCTGTCCCACCGGCAGAACTCTCGCGCCATCGGTTCTGAAACCCAACTGCTGAAACACTGCCTCTGGGATGCATGTGCGTAACCCCTGAATGTATGGTGTGCTTTTTAGCTTACTGAATACAAGAGCCATCATCACACTTTGTTTAAAACACACACATTCACAGAGACTCTATCCATCACAAGTGTTGAAGGGCATTCATCAGGGTGGGAATCATGTAGCTCTCCACAAGCGGCTGGACTGCAAATCCCATAATGCGTTGCTAGTGTAACGAAGGGGGAGGCATGCTGGTTTGATTCCTCCACTGCCACCCCAGATCCAATTGGCAGCTTACAGCAGACCCATTGGTAAATACGAGCGTACCTCAGTTAACAAAGCCTCTGACAAAGCAATTCAGTTTTCAGTGGTGTAGTGGTTGGGGGAGAGTGGTCCGCCCCAGGCAGCAAAAGCTCTAGCTGTGCCACCGTGTCTGAGCATGCTTGCCTGCCTTCATGTCTGGCAAAATGCAAGGGAATGGGAAGAGGAGAATGGGGGGAAGGCATGCATGCAACTTGTGAATAATCAGACTTACAAAGGTCAAACCCATGAATGTGAAAAAAGGACTATATTTCAGTTCTGGGGTCTCTGAAACAGCTTCTGAGGCATCAAAATATATATCTGATCTCCTTCTCCAAAAGAAGAGAGGCATAGTCTTTGAGCAAAAGATCTAATTTTGAGTCCTCCCTTGCAGCCCCTGTAATAAGTCTGTATCACGTGCCTCCTTAAGGTTGGCATGCCCAGTGCTGGGAAAGGTAATAAGCACACATTAACCGTGGATGTGGCACAAGTAGATCAGATGCAGCTTTAAATCCACAATCCTCTCAGACCCCAACCATATCACTAGTAAGGGTGGTGGTATATGCAACAGCCCAGGAGCTGGCACAAATGATAAACAGCTTAATAAAGACATGAAACAACAAGATAATTTTTTAAAAAATCTCCTTACATATCCCTCATTTCTGCCTCTTCAGCACAAACCAAATGGGTCTTTGGTTATCTCAGAGATGCTGAGACTGGGACATTCAATGAAGATTTAAGGTTAGCACTGCCTTAGAAAAATCTTCCATTTGCTTTTCCTTCTGTTATTGTCATTGCTGTTCTTTTCTTTAATATGTTGACATATTTATTGTTTCCTATTTTTTTACTTAAGTGCTAAAATTTCAGGATTTTTAAAAATTGCATTTATTTATGTGCAAACAATACAATAAATGTTGGTTTTCTTCCTAAACTTTCATTTAGTGTACCGTTAAAACATCTCTCTGGGATTTTTTTTGCAATTCTCTAATGCTAATGTAGGGTGATTTCATGTAAAATACTCAGAGGATTTAACTAAATATTAAAGCAATGAAAAACTAGAAGCCCAGTAAATGTCAGCAACAAAATTCTGTTTAGTGGGTAACTATGTATGTCCTTTTGGAAAGATTAAAATGTTATTAAATGAAAGGCAAATTACTGAAATTGTGTGTCCCAATTTGTAGAGAAATAAAGTATTTGATGTTTGCTTTTCCCATCTCCAAGTCAGCTATGTTTTCAACTTGGTTTTTAGACTACAGAGATCTGTGTTTTATTGGGGTGTTATTGTTATCTGTTACCGCTGAGAATGGAAGAAGTGAATATAAGCTGGCAACCCTAGTTGGCTGTAACAATCAGATTACACACTCTGTGGCTCAGCAGCATATCTCTGCTTTTACTGGAGCTGCAGCAACTGAGTTAACATTACAGCTGTAGGGGAGAGTGCTGCTATCTGACTATTGTCAACACTGATTTGATCAGAGCTTTGTGCTGGTGTCTGATCACTTTTGCTTCCAGCTTACTACTACTGCAAAGGAGCACCAATTGTAAACAGGATAAGTGAGCCCAGAAGAACCAGCTTCTGTGCAGGTTTCTTCTCTTGTCGTCCAGCCGTCTCCAGTTTGGTTCTGTTTTCTTTCTTCACTGCAAAAGCTGAAGTGATATTAGCAGCTTAGTAGGACCTTTCAGGCTCGTGCCTGCATTGCAGGCAACATGGAGCTAGCTGCATTCATTGCTCAGTAAGCTTTTGGGATAGACTGTGTAGGGGAGGGGGGCTGTGTGATGAGTAAAGCTGCTTCCTCATAAGTAGAATTGCATGGTCACTCCTTCTCCTGAGATATCAGCTGTAATACTGTGAAATTTCTGTGGCAAAACTAGAAGGCGTACTCCACATGGGACTGACTTAAAAGACTGGTGGAAATCCAGAGAGGGAGGTTAATACTGATGTCAGTGGGGTGTGTGAGAGGACAGACAGAAAAGGGTATTTCAAATTAATATACGACAAGTGTTCTAATTTTATTAGACTCATGAACCCAATTATTTAATTTTTTACTAGTTAGTAAGCATTCCTTTCTGTTTTTTTAAGGATCTTCCAAAATATGTTTTTTTAAAATAAAAATTCATTTAAATTTAAATAAAAATTTAAAGAGAAGATAGAGTATTTGAAATAGACATAGTTTCCTATTCATCTGCAGCTCTTGAAAGCTGAGGCCATTTCTGCACTAGCCTGTTATAGCGCTATTATTCCACTTCCAACATCCTATGGAATCTTGGGGTTTGCAGTTTAGGGAGGGGCCTTTCCCCTTCCTAAACTGCAAACCCCAGGATTCCATAGGATGTTGAAAGTGGAATAAAAGCATTAAAACAAGCTAGAGCGGAAATGGCCTGAGTCACACAAAAAGATGCTAGCAAGACTTTGGGGAGGACCATCAGCAGCCTCCTCTTATGGCAGATCATTGGTCCAGTACAGTTGGCCCTCCACATTCACTGGAATTAGGGGCACAGCACCCTCGCAAAAGGGAAAAATCACAAATATCAAAATGTGTGCACATGTCTGTGGGAAGGGGACTGAGGCATGAGTGGGGAAAGCAGGCACCCAGCGTTCAAACCAGGTCAGAGCAAGGAGGTTGGCATGGTGGACTTATTTCCTCTCTCTTGCCCATCTCCTTCCTTGGGTGTGTGTGGCCATTGGGAGAGGGTTTATGGTACTGAGAAATCAGGCTGTGGACTGTCTGTAGCTGGCTGGACAGTGGATGGTGGAGGAAGAGGAGGAGGGTCAGAGGCAGGTTTTTAAAGAACTGCACAGCCTGATCAGAACTGCTGAGAGAGAAGGTTCCCCTGGAAAAGATGCACCTGAGGTGAGGGGTCAGGGATTGGAAAAACTCGCAAATAATCAAATTCATGAAAGTCAAACCCACAAATGTGGAAGGCTGACTGTACTGTGATTCCTAACTGAAAGTGGTGGCTGGCAGCTCCCATATCTGTGGGTGGTGCCTCTGTGTTAGTGTGAATCAGAAAGGGGACATCCAAAGGGCTGAAACTATGTGGAGATGGAGTGACTCCTGTAAAGTCCAGGCTAAAACACACTGTGGATTTACTAGCCCACTGACATGGAAGGTACCCAGTGAAATCTAGAAAGACGGTGGCCATGAGTGAGTGGTGTGACTTTTGGAGCAGCCCAAAGTTGCCTTTGTGGAATGGAGATCTAATGGGCTTTAGCTGTGCTGTATTTTAAAAAAACAATTCTGTATTTGACTTTTCAGTGTGTTCTTCTGTTCAGTGCTGCATGATCTGGGAGAGTCACTATGGTGTGGTTTGAGTGTTGTATCAGGACTCTGGAGACCAGAGTTCAAATCACTGTTCAGCCACGGAAACCCTCTCGGTCACCTTGGGCAAGTCACACTCTCTCAGCCTCAGAGGAATGCAAAGGCAAACTCCCTTGCCAAGAAATAGGTAATAGGGTCACCTTAGGGTCACCATAAGTCAGAAATGACTTGAAGACATACAACAACAATGAGTTACATGAGCTAATTAGTGTTTTTATCATGTGTTTTCCTATTTGGCATGGAAATAATGTTCATTTTTATTTCTTTCCTTGCTGAGAAAAGAGTTTCCTGACATTAGGGAAATGCTGTCAGGAGGAGTAATGCAGCAGCAGGATTTTTGTATAGTTTCTTCCCTATATTTTTCCTTTGCAGATTGTTCCAGAGAGTTATTCTCTGAAGAAACACATACAGTTTTCTGAGCAAAATGCATATAAATACACATTACCCCCCCTCCAAAAAAAAAATTGGTCAAAAGTTGTAGAAAAGCAGCATGAAATTAAGGGATGCTGCAGTTGAAGTTGGTCTCTTTCCCAATACAGCCCATGCAGTCTCATTGGATACAGCAAGATCAGAGCATGCTTAATTTGTGCTGGATTGTATGTCTTGCAATGATCTACAGAATAACCGAACATGTGGTTCCCACTTCATTTTCCCTTAAACAGCCAGTGCACATGTTCAAAGCAGTATTTTGTGTTGTTTTTGTGCCTTCAAGTCATTTCTGACATATGGTGACCCTTGGAAAGATTTGTTGGAGGGGGTGTTCCTGTGAGGTTGAGAGAGTGTGACTTGCCCAAGGTCACTCAGTGGGTTTTGAACTCTGAGCTCATGGAGTCTTGTATCTGCACTCAAACTATTATACCACATAGGCACCGAAGCAATTTTTACAAGGTTCATTTCCGTTTTTTAAAAACCAAGAGCTAATGTTGGTGTGAGGACTTCCATATATATATTGGGGCTCCCATGTGTATTATTTATTCTGTAGTTTGGTTCAGTAGCTTAAAAATCTTCTTTGGAGGTTTTTAAGCAGAGGCTGGATGGCCATCTGTTGGGAATGCTTTGAGGTGGGTTCCTGCATGGCAGGGGGTTGGTCTGGACAGCCCCTGTGGTCTCTTCCAACTCTAATGGTTCTATGACTTTATGATTTGTATCCCACTTTCTCCCTAGCATATGGTTCCCTTCCTTCTTCCTTTATCCTTACAACAGTCCCGTGAAGTAGGTCAAGCAGACGTGCAGAATGAGAGAGAAAGAGAGAAAGACTGATCCAAGGTCACCCAGGGGTTTTCATGTTCAGTGTTGACTAGACTCTGGATTACTATTTGCTAGACTTGTATGTTCTACCCAATAATAAATGATAAGTAAGCAAGTGGAGCCCCTGGGACATAGTGGTTAGGGCATTTTTGTCTGGATGTGTGATTCAGATTTAGCTCCCTGCATATCTGTGAAACCTACTTAGTATATTTGAATAAACTCACACTTCTCGGTGATTTCTAACTGAGATGATTATTTTGAAAATATTACTCATGTGGCTATCTTCAGCTCTTTGGAGGAAGGGAGGAATATACATGTTAACAAATTAATAATAAAGTAGGAATACTAAACATGTAAATACTACTAGGCTGTAAAATGTTCCATACTTTAACTTATCAAGCTCTGTTTTATTGTTTTCAGTGTAATTGTAATTCCTGTGCTGCTAGTTATTCACATGTGTCAGAATTTAGTGAATTCTGAGACTGTTATTGTCATTTCCAAACTATATAGATTTCTCACAGATTGTTAACATCTGAGATGTGGCATCCTCATATTTTCATTAACCCAAACAGCAATCCAGTTTTGGCCTAGTTTTCAAAAGTGATTTTTCCTTCACTGAAAATGTTGCTACCTCTGTGGAAGTCAGCCTGCATAAAGAGAAATAATAGACTGTCCATAGTGCCATCAAGTGGGTGTAAGCTGTTACAACATCAGTATTTTCAGAGCTTGAAACAGGTGTAGCATTTTACTTATTCTCTCTTTAGTAATTTGAGACTAAACAGTTCATGTTCTCAACCCATATTCACAGCATACATTTAATAACAAGCTATAGTCTGATAGCAAAGTTTAGCATGTGTGTCTCAACTACAGTGGTGCCGTAATTTCAGTGGAATATACCTCCAGTTAAATGTGCCTATTCCATCACTAATTCTTGTCTCAAATCTGTACCTCAATATTTGTAATCCAACTAAATTTAATCTTAGGGCCTTTCCACACTACACTATTATAGTGCTATTATTCCACTTTCAACATCCTGTGGAATTCTGGAGTTTGGAGTTTCCTGAGGCCAAAGAGCTCTCTGGCTGAGAATTCTAAAGGCCCCTCCCTAAACTGCAAACCCCAGGATTCCATGGGATGTTGAAAGTGGAAGAATAGCACTATAACAGTGTAGTGCAGAAAGGCCCATAGTGTATTGCTCCCATTTAATTGAGCCATTCATTGGGCAATAACAAGAGATACTGAAAGCATCAGGTGAAACAGAGACTTACCTGACCTTGTACAATAAAAGAGCAGAGCGTGCCTTGTCTTTAATATTACTTTATAAGTATGCATAAATTGTAGATAGGCCTCCAGTCTGTCTGTGCAGTTTAAGTCCTTTTAAAACATTGTTTTATTACAAGGGAGGGAAAAGCAGAATTATGTGCACTATCCCTGTCCCTGACCTTGATGTCTTCACTTGAAGTTTGAAATAGAGCCTCTACACATTCAAGAGGGTGGATTCCCAGTTCCTCTGAGATACATATGCATGTTGAGTTGCAGGTACATAGACTCAACCTTCAACCAGTTCGAACCTTTAAATTAGCACTTGGGGATCAGGAACAGAGACAGCATACATAGTTGTTACAGGCCCTTACTTCTTCCAGATTGGTGTGGCGATTCCCAATCTGATAAGATGTCCTGTCTTTTACACACAGTGCTGCTTCCCCCTCTATAACATCACCTTTGTGTAAAAGGGTGAGGCTTTTCAGTGTTTATTTAGAACCACTTAAAATTTTTATGGTAGCGTGTTTTCTGTGTTACCTTATATACTGTATACAGCTCAAGCAAAGTCAGTGTTTCTTTAAGGTATTGTTGGGCCCGAGGCCCTCTGGGAAGGCCTTGTGTTGTACACTCACACATTTTAGTTCAGCTTGCCTTCACACTAATGAACATATTTAGGGGGGTTAGCTCATGCTATTGCATTGCTAGGTCAAGCTGCTCTGTATGCTGCAGATCTGTGAGAATAGTCAAGGAATGTTGCCGTCCCGTACGGGGAGGGGAGGGTGAAGCCTGATTAGGGACTGCTGCCGTTTTGGGCAGGTACTGTAATTGACAGACAAGAGGGAATAACCCCCCCCCGGTCTCTGCATGGCGGGCTGATGGATGGGCAGGCTGTTTTGCTGCTCGCCTACGAAAAGCCAATATAATCTGTTGAAACAAAGAAAATGCTGCTCCGTTGCCTGCTTTGCCTTTCCAATAGGGGTCAGAGTGTATGTATGTTTGTGTGCCTTTCGTTTTTCTTTTTGCCTCTTCGCCTAATAAACTGCATCCTCAAAGACCAGAACTGGCTTGGTTCTTGCCTCCCAGCATCTCGTAATTCGAACCTTGCATGGCCACCCAATCCAGGGAGGGTGGTGTGTGCTACAGGTATTTGGACATAAACCTTCAGTTGGACCTGCTTCCAGCAAAGCCAGCATGTTCTAGATTTCTATAGGCTCTGTATCAGCTTCATTCTCAGCACATCATTCTCTGAAGGCTTCCCAAGCACTCTCATATATACGCTGTGTAGATTCTCTTCTCAAAACCAATATAGTAACCGTCACTGCTTCTGAGTAACCTTTTTGTGTTAATGATCTCCCCTCAGTCTCCAGGCGGTTAACTTCAGCCAAGATGGATTGGGCTGTAGAATCAGCCCCTGATGAAAGAGACCCTCTCTTTCTGGTAGCCAATGTGGTTCCTTCAGATACATACTGAGTAACATGAGCAGCCCTGGTCTGCATGACCAATACATTGCTATTAGTATCACTTGTGATTTCTCTTGCTTTATCTTAATCAGCACTTGTTGCAGTAGTGGCAATGGTGGAAATGCATACTGTAGTCCCTTTGGCCAGGACACTAATAGAGTATGTTGTGCTACTGCACTTACAGTTCCATCTATAGAAAAAAAAAACTTGGCACCTCGGCACAATCATAAGTAGATACAACCTCTCACCCATCTGAAGAACATTTGGTGAAATGGAACAAAGAATACTTCACTCCGCCTCAGTCTTTTTGCATGATATATGTAAACTTTTACTGCTCCCCTGACATCCAGAAAATGCCTCTCTTTTCTAATGGATGTACTGGATTCAGGCAGAATGTTGGCAACCCCAAGAATTGAGTTTCTTCTTAAGATCGACTTTGGGGAAAAAAAACAAATCAGTAGCTAAAGACAGTTTTTCCTTGTCAAATCTGAAAAGATTTGGATTGATTGACAAGGAAGCCAGTTTTGAAACTCTTCTGGCTGATGTTGTTGCCACTTAAATTTAAAAGATAGCATCCTCAATAGTAAACATCATGCAAATATAAAGAATTTTTTTGATAATTTCAAGTGTGTAAAGAAAGGTATACACACACACACACACACAAACATACACATACATATGGCTTACAATTGCTGACAATTTACATATCCTCTTCTTTTGTTCCTTATTTTTTTTTATTTCTATTGTAACTTAATCAAGAAATAAATTTTAAAAAAGCTAAACTGTACCATTTATTAAGATAAACAGAAGAATAGGGTTCATATGCAGTTGAATGTTGTTACATTTGTTCAGTGCACTCTTCAGATAGTATTAACAGTTAGGGCTCAGAAACAGCTCAATTACATTTTTAGTCTTCCATAAAAGGCACAGTTTTCATATGTAAGCACTTTGGCTAGACTCCCACCAAAGGCTCAACCCCCAATATAGGTCACACTGTCTGACCAGATCTTCCTAGGGCTTAATTACCCTTCTGCCTCTCACTAGGCTTTCATTGAGAACAAAAGCTCCCAAAACAGTCACACTCTTTGATTTAGGGATTCTACTCCGCAGCTCCTTGCTAGGCTCTCACTGAAAGGATCCTAATACTTACAGGTATTTGGCTTTATATAATTCTTTCTCTCAGCCACAAGCCCCTCCTATACGCTACTGGGCTGAGTTTCTCTCCTGAGGTGCTATTCTGGTTGCCTTCCAGGCTGCCTTGGCACTTTGGATGGCCACACACCCAGAATTTTGTCACAATAGTGTTTCTCCCTTCTACATACAGTATGCTAGAAGAACATGTTAAAATCTTTTAACTCAAAAGAGTAGTAGCAAGGAACATGTGGACCTTCTGATGTTGCTGGTCTGCACCTAAGATCAGCCTTAGCCAGCAAAACCAAGGGAGAGGGCTGATTGGAGCTGCAGTCCAATATTTATTTTGTTTTGGGCCAACTGTAGTTTCTGAACACTTTTCAAAAGCAACCCTACACAGAGTGCATTACAGTAGTCTAAACAGGATGTAACCAGCATGTACCACCATGGCCAGGTCTGACTTCTCCAGGAACAGGCACAGTTTGTGCACTAGCTTTTACTGTGCAAAAACACTCCTGGTCACTGCTGAAATTTGGCACAGTTAAATCCAGGAGTACCCCCAAACTGTGAACCTGCATTTTCAGGGGGAGTATAACCCTGTGTAACACAGGCTGAATCGTTATTCCCAAATCTGTCTTTCAACTGACCTGGAGCACTTCTACCTTCTCTGGATTAAGTTTCAATTTGTTTGCCCTCATCCTATCCATTACAGCTGCCAGACACAATTTTGTCACAGGAACAGCTTCCTTGGAATTATGTGGAAAGAAGTAATAGAGCTGGGTATCATCAGCGTGCTTGTGACACCTAAACCCCAAACTCTGGATAACCTCTCCCAATGGTTTCATGTAGATGTTAAATAGCATACGGGACAAGATTGAACCCTGAGGAACTCCATAGGCCAATGGCCAAGGAGCTGAGTGGAAATCCCCCAGCACCATCCTCTGAGAGTGCCCCTCCAAGAAAGAACAGAACCACTGTAACCCAGTACTTCCCATCCCCATCCCAGTGAGGTGACTCAGAAGAGTACCATGGTCAATGGTATTGAAAGCCATGAAAGGTGCAGCAGAACCAACAGGGACACATTCCCCCTGTCAAGTTCCCTGCACAGGTCATCTACCAAGGTGAATACAGCTGTTTGTGTCCCATAACCAGCTCTGAAACCAGACTGAAATGGATCTAGATAGTTGTGGTCGAACTACATCTGGAAGGCCACACATTCCTAATCTCTGCACTAGAGATGTTTAAGTTGGTTCAAATCATACATTCATTTAAGCAAAATGTTCTTTAGGACAATGATATAGTGTAGATTAATTGTGGCATAAACTAAAGACTGAAGTTTACATAAATTATAAGAAAAATATGAACAATTGTGGATGTAGCGATAGCCAGTAAATGACAAGACAGGCCTTTGTCTCTCTTATTTGATTCTTTAAATATAAGATGGGCATTTTAACTCTCTCTCTCTCTCTCTGTATGCCTGTTGTGTTGTATTCGACTGTCCAACAGATCTGGAAAGCTGACAATACTGCTTGATATGTGAGAGTGTCGTATGTCTAGTTTCGTTTTTGAAAAAAGCAGATGCTGTCTCTCAGTGACATATAAATGGTGAACTAATTATACCCTAAAATTCTGTATTTTAATTTTTTAAAAAATAATATTCTGCTTCCCAGTAAATAGTTTTTGATAAACTATTCTTTTTGCATGGAAATTCAAAGGTTTCCCCCCATTCCAGAATTTGCAAACTAACCTTCTGGTTTATTGTGCTAAAGTAATCTTCAGCTAGGTCTAGTTTGTTGCGCCATGACAAACTAGAATATTTACTAGGGACTAGAAGATTCTATATGTCCTTATTTAAAAGTCAAAAGAACAAGATGCACAGGGTTCCATAGGTGGTGGGTAAAGGATTAAGGAAGGGGAATAGTGGCACTCTGGAAAGACCAAATAAACAACTCTGAGCCTTCTTTGGAGCTTCTCCTCCTGATCAAAAACTCCATGACAAAATGTCCCAGAGTCTTGAGGCCACAGTACTAGTTACTAAACTGTGATGCTTTGTATTCATTCACAGTTACCTCAGCTTTTGGGGTAACACATGCTTTCAAATTAGTGGCACTGACATGGGTACTTGTGTGACTTCACAAATGCAGCATCTTCATGGCTGACTTAGAATAATATTTTCTCAGCCCCATCCCCTAAAGCTTCTCTCTCAGCTGAAGTACACCAATGACATGTTTATAATCTGAACTCACAGTCGGGGATCAAATTCATCATGACTCTCAAATCACATCTAGTATATAAAAGTTTGTGAATTTGACTGTGTCAGGAGAAGACCTGACCTCATATGATTGGCTGTGTCAGGTGAAGGCCTCATATGATCGGCTGCCTGAGAAAATTCTATGGAATCCTGGAGTTTGCAGTTTAGGGAGAGGCCTTTAGAATTCTCAGAGAGCTCTTGGGCCTGGCTGGTTGCTATGGAGATGAGGCCTAGCAGCAAGGAGAAGGCCAGTGTATTCCCTCAGAAACCAAACCTCTGTATGTTAACAACTCTGAGTACAGATTGGGATTGGGAAATACGGGGAAAAGTTACAGATACTGGACAAGACAGTTTGGGGAATTAGAGACACAGGATCTCAAATCTTTCTAACAAGTATTACCTATGAGAAAATAAAATCTTGGGCAACGCCAGATATATATGCTAGTTTTATATAAAAAGAGACAACTGTATCCCAGAATTTTCCAAAAGGAATAACACATTTGTAAGTATGAGTTTTATTATAAAGATGAGGCTATTTTCTGTTTTAGCTGAATTGGACAAAAAGACAATGTTGCTTGTGAAGTGAGAAAAAAGGTTAAATGAGCATATCTTCAGTCTGCAAAAGCATAAGATAAGTTTGGACTGTGGAGTGGGAAATTCTACCTCCTCCGTCCAGCTGCAGCCCCTGCCATACACTTGAGAGCTTGCTTTTTTACAATCAGAATTGCTACTGAGGTGTCCTGTAAAATGGGTGGGAGTTGAAGTTGGTGCAGCTAGAAGAGAAAATTGACAGAAATCTCCCCTTCTATGAGTAATAGTGCTTCTTCTTGAGCAAGAAGTTTATTAGAGCCCAGCCTCTGACTTTAAAACAATATACAAAATGGAGTGTATTTGTCTTATCTAGACCGAACTCTTTGGTCTTTTCTCACCTTTTTGTGACACAACAGTAAAGATGTCACATAATTCAAATACCCGTTATAATAGCTGGCTAAATATATTTACAGCTTTTAACTGGAACTTTAGTATTGGAAATAAGTGTGTATTTTAAAAAGCTATTAATAAAAAACACAGAATTAATTTCCATGAAGAAGCCTGCTGTCTCCTCTGTTTGGGAGAAATTCTGTTGATGGAAGTGTTCTGTCATCAGAATGGAAAGTTTCCTCCTTTTCCTTCACCTCAGTCATTCTAAAATTTAGAAAATTGTTGGACTCTCTGGAGCAGATTTGCAGTGGGGGCTAGTGGCTGTAGACCAGGGAGAAGAAGGGAAATTTCTGTTTTTTAAGCAGAAGTTCATTGGTACAACATTGAATGTAACTGCATGTTGCTCATTTTTTCTCCAGTTGGGGTTAAGTATGTCAGTACTTACCATTATAGAATGGCTATGAACTCTGCTGAATTGCTATGCATTCAGTTGCCATGTAGTAGATTAACACACACTTTCCCCTATAGTTGTGTATAACTGATGTTTATTGCTGCTTGCCAAGAAGTGATCAGGGGACAGTTTGCTGGTCTTAGTCCTGGAAGAACCAGAGTGTTTTGCCTCAGCTTTCACTATGTAAATTAAAAAAACAAAACAAAAAAACACATAAATAAAAGTCACCTATCTTCCAGAATTGCTATAGGGGTAAATTAAATGTAGAAATGTTGCTGTGGGCCCTGAGTTTTATGAATAAGAAGATTTTAAGTCCAAAACAGGTATCACTGTTTGTATCAATACAAACTTCTCAGAGGAGAGTGGAAGCAAGAACACCACTTGGGACAATATTAGCTATCTTATCCTCTCATCAGCCCTCTTGTTTCATGAAAAAAAAAAGCCATCTAGTATTACTTTGACTTACATGCTATTGCTATTACAGGTTGTTCAGACTTTCCTTGGCAGACATTCTACAGAATTGTGGGTGGATCCTGAAAGAATAAGAGGGAAAAAAATTACTCATTGGTTTATTACAATGGTAAATTTCATATTACCTTAATTTACCTCAGCAAGACATGCAGAGGGCATAGTGTCGTACAGAGGAAGAAGAGACATATTGACAGAAATAAAAAAATCTAAAATGACTGTTAGCTCTTGCCAAGACGTAAAAACAGTTTCATCTTAATTCTTAGAAAAGAAGAGATTACTCCTTTTTTCTGATGGATGCAAAATGCACAGTGGATAGTGATGCAATGATCAGGGTGTTAGACCAGGTAGACTAGGACTTAAGAGATCCTGGTTCTGGTCCCCTTGAGACATTAAACTCACTAAATGAGTTTGACCTACTTCACAGAGTGATTGTGAGGATAAGCTAGGGCACAGGAAAACAACGTATGCTCCATGAACAAAGGAAAGAGGGATTCACATGTAACGAATCAGTCAGTCAATCAGGGTATGTTGATATGGAAGTTTTAATCATCGGAGGGATGTGGCAGACATCTGTGTTTTAGTACCTGAAGACAACTTTATCAGGAAACAACTTGCCTGTGAAAATGAGCCAATATAATTTATTCTACTTGTAGAAAGTTCTGCAGAATTTTCCTGACACTTCACATTACATGAAACTGCAAGAACTCTATTCTCATAACAGTGTAGAATCAAAGTGCAGCAAGAGTTCACCCTACAGTGAAGTCTCTATCAGCTGGGTATAGAGCATGAATGATAATTTGGTGCAGAGAGACACGTAACGTACAATGTTTTTGCAAGATTAATTTTTTTCTTTTTATTCAAATCTGAAAGTAGAATAGAATAGCTTGTACAACATTCATGATCCAGTTGGATGTATATCCACTCTGAAGTAAGGCTACTAGTTCAATAGACCTTATTCCCAGGTAGCATAGCACTGTTAGAACACTAATTCCATATATAACATTCTTTTTAAAAAAATTAAAATTCTATAAAACACTCAAGCATAACTTACATTAAAGATCTTATACCACATCATTTCTTCATATATATAATTATATATACATGCATACATACATACATACATTCTTGACTTTCCTTTCACTCAAACTTCCCCCTGAGTAAGAAGTATTAAAATTACCAAAATGTAATTCAATTGTCTATAATCAAATTATAGTTACATTTCCCTCCTTATTTCATTTTTAATTAGAAGTCAACATTCACCATCTTTGTATCTGTCCATCGCTTCCTGAAATATATGATCACTTTTTCCCAATCTTTGACAAATTTTTCTATTTTGTCTCCTTTCAGTATATAAATTAATCTATCCATTTGCATCAAACAACTTTAGTTCCCATTCCTGAACTGAGGGGAGAACTTTTTGTTTCCAATTTTGAGCAATTAACATTCTGGCTGCAGCCATCATATAGAAAATCATTTTCCCTGCTTTTTTCTCTAAGTCTTCGCTTATCATTGATAGCAAATATGTTTCCGGGGACCATATATAACATTCTAACCAATTTTCTTGCCAAGAGTTGTTCCTCTAAAGCAAAGGATTCTTGGATCAAAAGATGTATTAGCATTGAGAATAGTGAATTGACTTTTTTAGGAGGAAAAAACTCACCTGTCTTTTCCAAACCTTAATTTGTTCAAAAGCAGTATGATGGAAATAGTATGATGTCATTGAGTCCATTCTGTCAACTAGTAAGCTTTACCTCTAGAAAGTATTTCTTTTTGTTTTTAAGAAATGCCAAGAGGAGCAGTTTTATATTTATGAGATAATGTTGAGCACTGATAATGAGAGAAGATAAATTAGCAGGAAGAGAAAAGTCTAGCTCTCTAATTAATACAGCTCGAACTTTCCTGAGAAGTTTATTTAACAATTTGCATGTTGTTTACTTCACATAGGATCTGTTGAGAAGAATATCAGCCAATTATATACTTTTCACCTCCTAGTGATAGAATGTGCTTTTGTCTTGGTACAGTATAGTGATGGCTCATGATGATCTTTCATTTTTCACATTGTATTAACCATTAATGCAGTGTGGAAGATGAAATAATTACCGTAACTGCTATTATGGTAAGAAAGGAAACAAACAATCCTGTCCTGTATTTCTGAAATTCCTCTTTCCTTGGGTCTGAAGACCCTGCTTTCCGTAATGTATTGCCTTGTAATTATCTTATAGTCTATAAATAGATCATAGAATCTCTATAAACAGAAAATGAAATTTCATTCCGTTTCCTTTACAGTAGCAGGAATGCTTATGTATATTGTTGGATATTTCTGTGTACACATCATTGTTTTGAAGTGGATTAGAAGGGATAGCAAAGACAGAAAGGCTCTATATTATGATTCCTTATGTTATTTATAGTAGTTAACATAATAAAACCAAATATATAAGAAGCACTCTCCAGGATCTCACACACACAAAAAACTCTAGCTAATCCAGCATTCTGTTCCCACTGTGTTCAGCTAAAGACTCATGGGAATCCCACAAGCAGGACTTGAATGCAGTAGCACCTCTCACCCCAGCAAGAGTGATTACTGAGAGGTTCCGGTACTAGGCAAAATATGTAGTTATTATGACTAGTTAATAGTGTTTGCCTTGCCTTCCATACATTTTTCTGATCCCTTTTTAAAGCCATCCAGGTTGGCAGTCAATCGCTGGTCACAGCACATTCCAGAATTTGGGCCTTTCTGCACTACACTGTTGTAGTGCTATTATTCCACTTTCAACGTCCTATGGAATTCTGGGATTTGCAGTTTAAGGGGGGATGTTATCACAGTTATGATATGTCTGGTGAGAGCACTAGATATACTTTTGATATCAAATAATTTGGCCTTTAGTTTACCTTTCTCTGCCACCCTACTCCACGTGTTTACAGAGGTCCACCGGACAAGCACGTATTGAGCACGGCTGTTAATGGTTGTACATTCCAAACCTCATTCAGGCAGGCAACTTAAGCCTCTCCGATGCTTTAGGGAAAAACCTTCTTGCAAACCAGCTTTGCTCAGCGCGAATCTACACACACGGCCAAGAGCCGAGCCATTTCTTTATGCTGGGCCATTTATGTACTGGCCATACTATTGTCATCGAGCGCTAAGCCCATCATATAAAACTTGACCTTTTCCAACTCCTTTGTCCAGCTCCAAATTTCCTTTGTTCTCACCAAGCATGGCATAGCCTTTAGGTAAAATCCACCCTATAAAAGGTCCCCATTTTCGAGACTTCCTCGGAACACTTTGGACTTCCATCCCACCTTGCTGTCGGTTTGTCCAGTGAACTCCCCTCAGCGAACCGTGCTGAGCTTTCTTCCCTGCTACCTCCTTTTCTCTCCAGGACTGCGAGACCAGGTGTCGTATTACCTGTTCCCTAAAGCTCTCCATTTCTATTTCTCAGTCAGCTAGTGTATGTCTTGTCTTTCGTGTTTCTTGTCTTCAATAAAATATTGTTCGTTACTTTAAAACCTTGTCTAGCCGCTCTCTGACCCGATGCTGTATACATAGGGTTGAAGATCCTAGCTAAGTTACCCTGCCTTTCGTTAGCTTAAGAGACTGCTCGAGCTTAATTTCCCCCATCTTGTGCTTTTATTTGGTTATTTGGGCGCCCCTCCCAGGACCCCCAACATACAGGGTAACAGGGCCTTTAAGAATTCACAACCAGAGAGCTCTTTGGCCTCAGTAAAAACTACAAAGCCCAGAATTCTGCAGGAGGTTGAAAGTGGAATAATAGCACTATAACAGCACAGTGTAGAAATGGCCTTTATCTAGCACTGTATGAAGAGGTTCTTCCTTTTCACAGTGCTGAAATCTGGGGCACCCGTTGCTCTATATTTATTATAAAAGCCTGAAACCATACTGCTTTTCTTCAAAACAGAGGCATAACGATATATCACCAGATAATTAAGCTACTAATGTTTGGTCTACATGTGGGCACCTTTTTGTTTTTGATGTTTGTGGTTTATTAAGCTGTCTTGTGCCATTCTTGCAGTGTCCCTTCCCTTTTCAGTATGCATAGCACCCCATTTTCTTGCTTAATTAATCATAGTTCCTGTCAGAAATCATGATTACTGGGATTAGAAGAAACTAGGGACTTAAACTGTTATTTAAGATCCTGTTTTCCCCCCTTAAATCCTGGAAAGTGTAGTTTCTCCATCTCTATTTGAACATAAGGTGGATTTAACATTTTGTTAGCCCAGGAAGCTTTGCAGCCAGTCACCATGAGAAGAGGGAGTGAAGAAATGATGTGAGAAGAGTGTTTCTTGGCAGATATTGCATGTACCTTAATGTGCTGAGATTTACATGGCCAAACTCATCACTGGAATGGGCAGTTGTGGCCTTTCAGATTTTATTGGACTGTAATGCCCAGCAGCAGTACTTGGTGGGGACGGATTGTGGAAGTTGCAGTGCAAACTTGGAGGACCATGTTTGTCTACCCTGTTGTAAACTTTAGAACATGATACATTTAGAATATGAGACATAGTCAGGATTTAGTGCATGAAATTTACTTCCCTAATGGAAAAATTACTCTAGCACAGCTCACATGGAAAAGAATATTGAGAATGTTGTTGGTTGCTCTTTTACACATTTGTATTAGAGTTGTGGATAATTCCAGCCCTGAATGTGTTCCAGTGCTTGCAGAATGTAAGCTGAATCTTGGATTGAATGCAGTTTATCCAGTAGAGCAGAGGATGGAGGTGCCAAATTGTCTCTACTGCTGGCTGTGTGATATGGCCTTATGCTCAAAAAGAAAAGCCACTTCGGGGAATCAATACTTATAGGTATGTCAAGCTGGCCTTGGGTGGGTGGGTAGTTTTGCTCTTCTTCTGACACACTCCTCCAGTATGAAAACATTGCAACGTCATCCTATGAGTCATAGCTACTTCTCAAAAGGTTCAGAGGAGTTGAGCTGTTTGGCTTGGACGTGCAGTATGAGTGAGAAATGTTCTTCTGCAAAAGTCAGTCCAGTGAAAACTCCTCTCTGCCCCCTCCTCACAAGGGATAGACTTGCGTATATTTTACATTGACGTCAGGGCCCTGAGCTGGTATTGTCTGGCCCCTGCCTTAGTCAGAGTCCCTGGCAGTCCCTGGAGCCTCCTGGCCCTGCCACTCTCCAATTCACTGATCCTTCCTCGTCTCCTGCCCTCACTGAGTGACTGAAGAGCACCAGCAGCATTGCCCTGTCACTCTAGGTGCGGAGATACTGCAGCAAATGAATAGTGGCAACAGCAGGAGAGAGGAAGAGTTGATCAGGACACTCGGCAAGCCAGGGAGTGGTGCAGGAAGGTATCAGTGAGACTCT
Organism: Ctenosaura bakeri; assembly: GCA_948474755.1. Lineage (NCBI taxonomy): Eukaryota > Metazoa > Chordata > Lepidosauria > Squamata > Iguanidae > Ctenosaura > Ctenosaura bakeri. The sequence goes on along the minus strand of CAOLHI010003859.1, from coordinate 24,443 downwards.
CTGCCCAAGCCTTCCCTCAGTCCTGGAACTGTCAAGGTCCTTCCTCCATTTTAATTCCTGTTTCATACAGGATATTAGCAATCCTCTGAACTGGGAGTTTACTTTCAAGATTGCAAACAACAACAAATGTCTCTGTAATAGCAGATACGGAAATCATTTTTTAAGAATCTCTTTGATCTACAAATCTTGCAGACATCTAGAAGGACTTTATAATAAAACCATCACTGATGCCCTTGCTTCTTGGGACTATGTATGAATTCATTGCCTAGGAGACCATAACATGTTCGGTGAAATGAAAACTATTTGCTTCATTCAGATATAAGCTGCTTTTGCTTTTTAAAAAAAAATAAAACTTCCAGTCTATAGCAAAATAAAATGGAGGCATTAGACTTTAATGGCATATAATTTATTTATTTTTTCCTGGGCAGGGGAGCAATCAGTGGCTTGGTAGAATGACCCATTTTGGTTCACAATTAGTTCATTTCTAGCCACATTTCAGTTGCTAAAAATTATTTTCTTTTCACTCTTGACAATGCCTAGCAATGACAACTGAGACCCAGGCTAAACAAGTTTGTCCAGAGGTAGGGATTGTAACAGAATTAAATTATGAAATCTCAGTTACTGGACCTTTTCTGTGTTATCATTTATTTGTAATACAAGCAGCTGGGGTTTTTTTCTGAGAGGTTTTATAGTATGGTCATTAAGAGCTGCAGTCAAGAAGTCGCTGGTATGAATTTTATTTCTGCCAGGAAACTTTTAAGGTGGTAACATAAGCAATCCAATCTCTTTCAGCCTCACTCCCCCCATCTGCTGAAGAGGGAGATGATAGCAGCTTGTATAGCACCTCACAGAATCTAATCTCAGGGTCTTCATCCTGCTCCTACTTTCTGTCTTGCAATAAAATGCAGAATCTGTGACTGTGCTTGAGAAAGTTACTTTATTTGTATCAGAATTTCAGAATCATCTAGTCAACATGACCAGTAGGGGCTGTAATCCAAAAAACAAACTGCCCAGAGCTCTGCTTTTTAGCTTCAACATCAGCTGTTTGTTAGCTTCAGTACTAGCACCCTGTTGAGCTTGTGTCAGAGTGGAGCCCTGCTTTTACATTTTGCAGAATGTAAGCTTACAACATTGCTCATAATGCTGTTCTTACAGAATGTTCAACCAGCCATTTGTTATGTGTTGCTGTTTTTGTCCGTACATTTCACAGAATTACCCAGAGAAAAGCATGGGAGACAAAAAGACATATTTAAAACAACAAGCAATAATAGAGAGAAATGGAACCAATACCCACTATTATTCCACTGCCCCTAAACTTAAGTGCTGTTTTCATTTGGAAGATAAATGTGAAAAGGAAGAGGGCTAGATGTTGCTAGTATCTCATGACTTTCATTAAAAGCAGTGCCCCACTACTCCACCCGGCTTCTGTTCCTGCACAATGTCAATAAAGTGCAACTTGTGATGTGACAGCTTCACCTTCCCTGCCTCCATGTAACAGATTCACCATGAAGGCAGTGAAATGGCTACAGGTTTTAGTTAAACTTTAAAGGAGTTATCCAAGGTGCTGGATTTTATCTTATCTTATCCTTTAAAGTTCATACTAAAACCCACAGGAGATTTATCATCCAACTGACAGTAGCCAAGATCCTGCATCACTTCAGTGTAGTGTAAAAGCGTCCACCAGTGGAGTTACATTATGCAACCTCTTATTATATCAGCACAGGACAAGGTGTCTGGATCAAAGGTCAGTGCACGTGGCTGACAGTTCATTGTGTAACTGCAGTGCACAATGTGCAGAGGCAAAGCATAGGTGCAAACTACATTTACATGCTATCTTGTACTTGCATGAACAACTGGATGCATAGTGGTCGCACATGTGCACCTCTGCTTATGCTTCTATCAGCTGGTTACAATCATTTTACATTGTTCAAAAACATCACTCCGTATGCATAAGGTAAGTTACAGCTGCATATGTCACTGACAGGAGGACAGCTAAAGGAAACCTCCAGTTGCCTCTTCCTGCTTCCATTCCAACTTTGGTGACTGCTAGTTATCAGAGACAGAGGAAGAAAAAGAGATTGCTAGGTGATTACATTCTTTTCACTATTCTTACATCTGTTGTATTCAAAAATTTACTGTGTGAACAGTGAAGGAATATGTACAAAACCCAGGAAAACTGGAAGCAAACTATTATTAGAAAACATTGTATCATTCATAGAAGAAAATGAAATGATTCACTGTTCTGCTCAGGTCTTGTCTCCCCTTCAAAGTACCTAGTCCTGTAGCTGTGTGTAAATTTCTGGGCCTCAATACCCTAAAGAGGGCCTAACTATCCTAAAGGCACCAGATTTTGTCTGATCTTAGAAGCTAGGCATGCTCAGCCTTGGTTAGTACTTGCATGGGATACCACCAACAAATATCAGGCACCAGAGGCTATGTTCCAGAGGAAGGGACCCTGAGTATCCCTTGTTTAAGAAAACCCTATGACATGCATGGAGAAGCCATATGTTGACAGGTAAGACAAATGCACACACAGACACAGACACAGACACACACACACACACACACACAAGTGGAGAGCCAGCACATGGCACTCTGTACTGTCCAGTTCTACCTCAACTGGAGTTCAGCTTTTGTTGTATATTTTTCAAGATGTTCAAATGTATTTTTCCAGTGAGCTCAAGTTAGTGCTTTGGAACCTGGAATTGGGATTTTTTATCCTTTAAAATAAAATATGCCATTGAGTACAGGGACGTGTGTGACATGCTCTTTGGGTACAGTCAGACATCAAAGAGATGAACAGTATGGCATGAGGCTGTGGGTGGATTCTGTGCTGCTGGAAGCTAGACTGATGCACACCAAATCTATGTCATGAGTCAGGTTTCTCCTTTCATTTCCCACCCTGATATAAACAATGGGTCCATGTTGTTGTGGTGGTTTTCAGAGTCACCCGTATACCCTAAGGCTGTGCTCCTATATTTGATCTGAGGATAAATGTAAACACCTTTTTCCTAGGATTTTGACTTCTACGACTGCAGACTTTACTCATGAGTTCAATAAGAAAGATGTCTTTTGCTGAATTATTATAGATGATTTCTGAAGTAGTTTGCATATTTCTTGCCTTGAAAAGTGCATGTAGTATAGATTCACATGAATACATCTGATAAGCAAAGTCAGGCAGTACCAGCTTAATATCAAAGAGAATTTATGGGGATTTCCTCTTCTTGGATTAAGAATAAAATATCTACTAGGCTGTCAAGGCGTCTTATAGTTTGTGTTCTTTCTCTCCTGTTGATGGTAATGCTATAGAACAAGGAATAGTAATATAATCTATTAAAATGATTATTATTTCTGATCATGATTATGATTTTTTGAGGTCTTACAAGGGGTTACAGACTAAAAACATGGAACGAAAACTGGAAGTGCCTACCTGCAAGCTTATGGTCCAAATAAGCAGGCAAAAGAAAATTACAAAAAGGAGAAAGAGATTCTACGATGGCTCATTCCAACTCATTCTGTGATATAGAAGAGCATGGGAGTGAAGATTGTCTAAGTAAACAAATTCCTACTCCAAGTTTTGTTCTGGGGGCAGAAAGTGTTACGCCAGTATTGTTATGAGCCTTATGCACCCAAGACCTGGGCTGAAAGAAAATATGAAGGGACTGCTACAAGCCAGAGCCATGTTCCATTTCTGTGCCAAAGCAGCATTTGTGGAGGGATGTTGCAAAGTGAAGGGAGTCAGAGTCCCAGTTGACTTGCTTTGTTGGTATCCTAGAGATCTGGGGAGCAAGCAAATTGCTGGAAAATTACTAAGAGATTTGCCTGGCATGTCAATAACAACTTGTTATTTTGTTTTTGATATTGTACTGGCACAATGCTGGGTGCAAAATATTAATATGCTAGGAGGAACATTAGAATCACTCACCTTTGGTTCTTGCTAGAGTTTATGATTATGAGAGAGCCAGTTTGATGTAGTGATTTTAATTGTTGGACTAGGATTCTGGAGACCAAGATTTGAATCCCTGCTTAGCCATAGAAACCCATTGGTTGACCTTGGGCAAGTCACAGTCTCTCCTCCTCAGAGGAAAGCAAAGGTAATCCTCTGAACAAATTTTGCCAAGAAAACCCCATGATAAGGTTGTAAGTTGGAAACAACCTGAAGGCATATAGCAACAACAGTAGTGTTTATGGCCATTTCCACATTACAGTGTTAAAGTGCTGCTATTCCACTTTCAATGCTCTGTGGAATTCTGGGGTTTGTAGTTTACTGAGACCAAAGAGCTCTTTGGCTGAGAATTTGAAGTGCCCTTCCCTAAACTACAAACCCGAGAATTCCATAGGAGGTTGATAGTGGAATAGCAGCACTTTAACACTAGTGCGGAAATGGTCTATGATATTTCAGTGACTGATGTGAAAAATAAACACTGGTAGCACATCTAAAAACTGAATGCTTTGTCAGATACCTCGTAGGCGAATACCATACAAAGTAACTGTAGACCCGTACTGACTATAAAACAAAATCATAAAGCTGTTTTTCCCTTTGGAAGTATTTCTTTCAGAAAAGTTCACCACTTCTCCATGAAAGGTATTAATATATTTTGGTCATTGCTGCTGGAACTGACTGTACTAGGCTACTGAACATGTCCCTTAGGCACCAATTAGCATCTCAGACTAAAGAAAAAACTTCACTTAGATTGGATAATGGTACATCTTTATTGGTGAGAGACTGTTGACATGCTCATTGTCTGTTATAATCTCTTGCATCTAATTGAAATATTTAATTCTGTGGAATCACAGATCTAGAAAAGCTCAGCATATAATATAAGTGTTTTTCTGAAATGTAGTATATGTGGGAAAATTGATGCCTACCAACATTGCTTAATAATGGAAGAGGCAAAAACAGTTCTGATTTCCCATGGGTTGGGCTTCCAGATATACAGGCCCTAGTGGTACTCATCATAATACATGTGGCTTGTCCACCATTATCTAATAAACAGTGTACATGTGTTTGTGTGTGTACATGGGCTAAAAAAATGATAGAAGCTAGAAGCCATGGGAAAACATGAGAGAGTTACACATGGAAGATAGCTATTGCAGCCTCATAAATGATTCAGCATAATTGTTCCATAAAAGCATCACCTGGAAGCTTCCAGACTGTTTATTCCTGACATGAACAGAATTCTATTGTTTTGAAAGAGAAAATAATGGGTCTCTAGCACCCAGAATCCCTCCAGCCAGCCTGGCAAATGAGTTCTGTGAGCTTGAGTCCAAAATGTGACTCTGTAGAATTCATAGCAAGGGCATTAGTTTCAGGCTACCAGCCACTTCCCCTGCACAAACCAAGGGTCTGTTATGCAATAGGTTTTCTCACATTCTCCATGTAACAAGTTGCCCTGGAGCCTCCAAAATGGGTTGTTATTGGAGTGCCAGATGAAATAGATTGAAGCTCACAAATTTTTTGTTTCTAAAATTGAGATGAGCCAGGTTGGCCAGATCAGCTTCATGAGGGAAATGGTGTTTAGCAGTGGGGCCATGCGCAAGTCAAAAATAGGAATGCAAGAAATAGGAATAGGAAAATAGGAATGCCAGAGAGCTGGGTGGGTTTGCCCTGTCTTGAGGAAGTCAGATAGGAATTGAAACAGTCCACTTACATGCTCTGTTATTATCCTCTGCATCTGTAATTCATGCTGAAGAGGCTTGCAAAGCTATTCTTTGTGTTCAATTACTTCAGATTTGATATCTGTTTGGTATTCTACTCTTTTTCTTTTTTTGCTTCAAGCCATTTTTGAAAATGCTGTTCAACAAATCTTCATTTACAACTTGAAAAACCCAGTCCTTATCTTCTTTGAACATATCCTGATTTTTAAAGAGTAAATTAGTACCTTGATGTGGTGTTAGCGACCTTAGAGGTTGTGTCATATGAAGCCACATACAATGTTTGAACAACTGGTATACAATTTGAATACAGCTATTTGTTTATCAAAGCTTTAGACCCATGGAAGAAAAGTCAGGCTGCGTCAGACAGATCCAAGTGAAGTAAATCAGATCCAAGTCAAGCAGATCAGGATGAATCAAATCACAGTAAGCTGTGTCTAGCTGAGTAGATAAGATTACGGTCTGTAAGGTCATAATGAGTATTGTCCTGTCAATTACATCACATTAAGGTTAGTCAAGTTACATTCAGGCAAACTTCTGTTGGCTTAGTCTTGGCGGAGTCAAGCAAGTGACCATCAGGACCATGGATAGCTCTCATTGTGCTCTGCTGGCTGAGCTAGAAGATAATGTCTCTTGCAAAAGAGACAGCAATTGGATCAAATGAAACCATTAAAAGACTGGAGGCAGATGCTAATTTCCACTGACTCCCTGTCTCTCTGGATACTAATTGTTATTATTAAAAAGGAGCCTTTGTCTGTTTCTGCAGTCTTGTTTCCTTGTGTAGCTGAGGGATAGAAAAATCTGCAGTGGAATAAACCCTGAGAGTGAAATGTTGATCAGAGGGCTGCGTCATCAGGCTGAGAAGGCACAAAAGGACGCTGGGAGCTTCTCACTTCAAAGTGGGGCAGTTTGTCATCCACTGAATCCAAGCCATTCTCAAGTTGAATCAGGGCTGCAAAAATAGGGGACACAACAGTAGTTATCCTTGGGAAAAGATAATACCTAAATGTCTTCTGGACACAAATTGCAAAACTATTTACTTTATGGTTGTTTGGGTTGCAGGACTCTTTCCTTCAAGTGGTCCTTTTGATTTTATTAACCACTAGTGTATTTACACGGCATTGCCCGGGGTTTTTATTTTCTTCTTAAGAACTCACCAAATTGTCTTCTCTATTTCCTATAACTGTGCTCCATATTTCCCAATAAAATCTATATTCAGAGTTATTTACATACACAGTTTGAGTTCCTGAGGGAGTATACACCTTGCTGCCAGGCCTCATGTCCATTGTAACCGGCCTATTCCTGTACCTGTAAACTTTCCCCATATTCCCCAATCCAATCTTTATTCAGAGTTGTTAACATTCAGAAGTAGGGTTCCTAAGGGGATACACTGTCCTCTTTCTTGCTGCTAGGCCTTGTCTCCATAGCAACCAGCCTGTTCCAGTATCTGTAACTTATCCCCGTATTCCCCAATCCAATCTGTGTTCTCTGGTGATGTTGATGTACTGGCTTTTGATTTTTTTGCTTTCCGTTGAATTTGTGCAATGGCTTTATGTTTTTTTGGAAGCATTTTTTGTTTTGAATTTCAGCTTTAAGATTCCTCACATATGGAACCCATACAATCTACTGTGTGAGGTGAGATGACCTTGTAACTATGCTGTGTATGTCACTTTAATTTTTCTCACATATGCCTCTCAAATGTTTTCTGGCATCCTTATTGATGGTAGGCCTCATCTCCATAGCAACCGGCCTGAGGCCCAAGAGCTCTTGGCTGAGAATTCTAAAGGCCTCTCCCTGAACTGCCAACCCCAGGATTCCACAGCCAGCCAATCATATGAGGTCTTCTCACCTCACACAGCCAATCATATGAGGTCTTCACCTGCCTGACACAGACAAACAGACAAATGCGCAGACGAACATTGACTTCTATATAGTAGATCAGCATAAACTGTATGATGTTGCAATGTGCCTTCAAGCAATTTCTGAGTTGTGAAGACCCTATGGCGAACCTATCATGGAGTTTTCTTGGCAAGTTTGAGGGGGTTTACTGTGGTCTTTCACTGAGACTGAAAGAGTGTGACTTGCTTGAGACCACCCAGTAGGTTTCCATGACCAAAAAGGGATTTGAATTCTGATCTCCCAGTATCTTAGTCTAACACTCAAACCATCACACCATGCTGGCTCCCTATAAGTCACCATATTTTGCCCCAGGGAAAAAGCTGCTTTCTTTACAGTGACTTTGTTAGTTGTTATAGGCCCTTTCCACCCGGTGTAGTCACTGCGTAGCTGCAATGGCTTGAGGAGATGTGCATCCACACAGCATCTTCGCTATTAAGTGGACGTGAAGTTGCTGGCGCGCTTTTGCATGTCGCTGAAGCGTTGTATTTGAGTAATGGAAAAAATGCATTTTCACTCCCTCAGACCGCTTCTACTACGTTTCTACAACTCCATGTGGAACCGTTGAAGCGCTTTCTTGCAGGAATGGGCGGACTGAGAGCAGGCCCGGCTTGTCCTTCTGTCACTTCCCATCCTGAGTTGTCCCTGCTCACCAAAGCAGAGGTTGTCTCCATTTTTCCTCCATGTGAGAAATGATGGAGGAGGAGAAAAGCGGGGAGAAAGTGACAGGTAAGTTTTTTCTAATAAATCAATCCTTGAGGAACTTAGGAACCCTCTTCTCACTGGGTTAATTTTTAGGGGGAGGGCTGGGCTGGAGGACGGTCACTTCAGGCATTCTGGTTGCTCACACGGATGTTGGGAGTTTCAGCTCTTCCCCAAGTAAACGTTTCCAAGTCTCATGGGAGCTGCGGTTGCTCAGAACCCCCCCAAACACGCCCCTTCCCTCTCCTGCCCTCCCCCACCCAGACCCCTCCTGGAAACTGCCAAACATGCCCCGTTGCAAAAAGGACCACCCCACAATGTACTCTGCCAGCCTTATGGGACCTGCAGTCGCTCAAATCCCTGAATCCCAAATCAAATCCCAAAAAATATTCCACCGCCCTCCCCTGGCCAACAGAACCCCCCTCCCACCCTGCCAAATATGCCCTGCTGCTAAAAGGACCACCTCGCTATGCGTTCTGCCAGCCTCATGGGACTTGCAGTTGCTCAACCGCCCAAAAAAATATCTACTAACCTCCCCTCACCCACTCATGCCTCCATGGAAACTGTCCAACATGCCCCATTGCAGAAAGTCCCCCCTGCTGCCCTCCTGTCGCATTTCAAACAGGGCCGGAAGTTCCATGACGTTATTTCTATAAAGAGATGTTCCCATGCAGAAACATCGTCTGGTAAAATTTAAAAAAAAATTGAAGCATCCAATCAAAGGCACAGGGGAGGGGTAAAGTCAAAGCAGGGGAGTGATCATGGACACTATAGTGCGGAAGGAGAAGCAATCTTCTCCACCTCAAGTGGAGGAGCGTGCGGAACGCAGCATCGCAGAGACGCAGTCATAAACTACACTCTTGCGACGCCACAAGGCATTTCTACTATCTTGTGCGGAAAGGACCATAGTTTGTGCATGTGAAAGATAGTTGTACAATTGACCGTGTTATCTAATGGACATAAACTGTGAAGTTACTGGTTCTTTTACTAATGACATAGTATCATCCATCTCTCAGTCTTGACACAGGAATGGGGAGACCTGGCAGTTTCATATTCTCTTCAATACCATTAAAAAAAAAACCCGAAACAAAACAAACTTAAGTCCTTTCTGTCCAGAATATGAAGAAATTTGAAGATGTTGGTAAATATCTCAGTGTAAACCTAAATGAAATTCTTCCTCATATGCCCTTAGTTCACAACATGGAGAAGATTGCATTTTATCTCCTTGCCTTATTGGTGTTAAAAGATAAGGGATCTCAGAAGGGAAAAAAAAGGATTCATAATACTAATGTACCATTAAGAAGGTTAAAGACACAGGGATTCCAACCTAGAGGATGTTTGTTTGTTTGTTTAATAAAGAATTTAGCTTGCAAAACTCTGGGCATGGAAGGATGAATCTGCCCATTTCCATTTCTCCCATATTTATAGGAAGAATTTTAGCAGCAACCTCTATGTGACTATTCCACAGAAGCAAGGTCTTCCCACTTCTATAAATTATGGGGATATCTCTTTGCAGGTGCCAGAGCATGGATACCCAAAATGCACTTCAAGAATAAAATAGGGTATTTCTTTATAGAAGTTCAGTGTTAGCATTCCACAACATGTGACACTCTAGATGTGCTGGGTTGCAACCTGCATTGCCTGAAGGGGGCAGTTTGGGAGAGAGAGGGTCTAGATCAGAGTGTGCAGTGGTGGGGGAGCTATGGGGCCACATTAGCCTCTTAGGAGACCTTGAAGGGCCATATCACCTCAATGCATTTCCCCATAAAAAAAAATTTTTTTTGCCCCAGAATGACTGTGGGGGCATTTTTGCCATATTTTTGAGCTTCCTTAGGCTATTTTAGGATGAAAGGCCAAGAAAAAATTGATAGGATCAACAGGAAGTGATTTCCTGATTTAGAAAAAGGCTCTCTTGGGCTTGGGAGGATGTAGTGAAAATGCCTTCCACACTCCCTAGAGGGCATCAGATTTAGGGGAGAGGGCCTTGTGGCCACAAAAGTCAGCCTGGGAAGTCATACTTTCCCTACCCCTGGTTTAGATTATTACTGATACCAAGAAAACTATTTGTTAATGACCAGGAAGAGCCCTTATAGGCATAGAGTGTGCCTTCTTACCTTCTGCCAACTAGCTGGGCTGCAACCACACCTGTTTTCCATATACACCAAGACAAAAAGTACTAAGTAGAGCAGTTAGTTCAGTGGTTTCAATTGAAGAGCCATAAGCTTTTAAATACTTTTCATCATGTTCTTTCAAATCAATCCCTTTTTCCAGGAAACAAAGACCAGTTTTCCCAATATGCTACTTCATTGCTTTCTCTGTATTGTTTCCCCTAAATAAAGAATACCTGCAGCACTATCCTTAATATTTGATTGGTGGCACAGGTTGAGAATGATGGGGTTAATCCAACACATCAGGAGGGCATCAGGTTGTGGAAGGATTCCTCAAAGTCTGTGTATTGTGCGTGGCATATCACAGACCGGTTTCAGTGCTATACCATTTCGCTTGCTGTGAGTCTCTACATAAAGAATACAATTCTGCAGACCAGTACAGCTTTTTGTGATCTATGGGAAGTATGAGAACTATCTTATTAAAATGCCCACCTATAACATTCTTTTTGGACAATATGAAACTGCTTAAACTGGTGAGGCCTGACATGCCTCTCCACTTTGGGTATTTCTGCTCTGATACTTAATCCTTTATATGGTTTAACTGGCCTATATAGATTATTCATTGTAAATCTGAAAGCAGGATCATATCTTGAAAAATAGATCAATAATGGTGACTGTATCTTTGGCCCTTTTTTTTTTAAAGGGGAGTTATGATGAAAGGGCATGTTTGTCAAATACAAAAAAACTTTTTTTTTTTGAAACATCTGCAAACAGTATGGGAAAAGCTGTTGTTATAGTGTTTCTGCATTATATTTATACAGAGCCTTTTGTACATAAAAGGCCACATACTCTTGTAGGCAGCTTTCCCAGTGCTAGAAGGAGCCAGCTTCAAAACTATGTGGGACTAAAGATACACCCATACTCTGATCACACACATCCACATCCCTCCCTTATTGTATTCAGTCATGTAGAGAGAGATGCCTAGTTCTCTGTGTAGCAGTTAGGCTTGAAAAAAATCTTCCCGTTGGAGTAAATGGAAGGCTCTTTTACACAACTACACACACCCTAACAAGCACACATGAGAGATTTTCAAGGGAGGGGTTATGTTGGATGAAAGTCTTAAGCTTTTCCCCACTGCAAGCCACTGAAATTCCTTCAACCTGAAATTATAGATGGGCTTGAAAAAGCCTGCTGTTCATTCTCATGGGAGGCAGGGCTGATTTTGAGCAGGGGGAAGGGTATGTCACAACACACGGGGAAGAGAGGGGCTATGTAGACTGCATCTTGCTTTCAGGGTGCCAGTCCACCACCTCTGTTATAGTAAAGCTACTTATCTTTTTCTTTCAGTCCTTCTTGCTGTCTGGATCGGTTTATGTAACTGAAATAGTCAGTCTCTCCCACCACACTTTCATACCTATAAACACCCACATACAGTTGCTGAAGAGGTTATAACTTGAAAATATATTAAAGGAGCCAAAGACGAGCCATGTTTTCAAACTCCAATTAAGTTAGTAGGAGGCTTAAAAATAGACCTTAGAAAATATTCATTTCAAGGTTTTTTAAATCACATACTTACTTAATGAGTGTTATTCAAAGTAACTGGGAATAAAGTTTGTGTAACAAGAGATGTTTTAAATAGTAAACTCACTCATCAATTTAGGAAGTGATTATATTCATGTTACCTATATCTGTGATTGTGTTGGGTCTGTGAAAGCTACTTTTAGTTATACAATGACTACTTTTAATTACACAATGAAGCAGAAAGCTACTTTTAGTTATATAATAGCCTGTTATGAATATATATTTCTTACTGAATAGCTCGCACATTTAATATGCACACATAGACTTGCGCTCATATAAAACTTATGTTCATGTAACAGACCATTTCTACTCTATGCTCTCTAATATATTCTGTGAACCCTCCAAATGTCTTCTCAAACTGACAGAGCATATGTGAGGAGAGTGCAGGGACTTAGTGAAGGAGAGAGAATTCCAAACAGCTGGCAGATTTTGTTCCAGCAGTGAACAATGATGAAGAAGCAAGTGAAGCTTTGAAAGCTACATGATGTATTTCATGCTTTGAAGTTGGTCCAACAAAAGGAGTTGGTCCAATAGAAGTATCACTGGTTTGTGTATTTTGTCATACATTCAGTTCTAAGGGAGGTAATTCTTCACTAATTTAATTTTCAAATGAAGTAATGAGTAATTTTAGCAACTTTCCTCCAACTGTCTTCAGAACTGTGCTATTCTTGAAGACTATTTAGAGTTCACAAGTTTTTCTGCACAAAGTTCACATTTGGTTTTTTAAAGATAGAAAACAGCATTTTCTGCACAGAAAATATATTTCTTCACAGATATATTATTTTCTGCAGAGAAAATGCTGTTTTCTATGAAAAAAAAATCCATAGGCAAATTCTATGCAGAATAAGTCCCCAATTGCAAAAATTCTCATCAATTCAGAATTCTTCTCAACATGTTCAAAAAGTTCAAAAAGCATGTTCTCCAGTTATTTTTCAAATTTTGCCCATCCCCACCAAATGCCAAATGATGTCTGCAAAACATTTGCAGATTTCCATATCAAAGACATTCAGAGAATTGCAACATGTCCCCTGTGTGCATTGATTTAAAGATGATATATCTACAAAATAGTCTTCAGCCTTGTACAATAAAGTTTATGATGGCTTACAGTGATCTTCCAAGGTCATTCTTATAGTGCCACAGGAAAATAGTTTAAACCAGTGGGTGGTTTTGGAATCAAAACAGTGATCACTCCTGAGAAGTATGTTGGTGAATATGACAAACTTCTGTTGTGCTTTGATTTGATCAGAGGCTTGGATTATAAGCATTGCCAGACACACGCTGCACAGATGCCAGAACATAATTCAATTTGGTTGAGTGTTCACACCTAACCATATTGCAATTGATTTTGGTCTGTGGATTCATGATCTCAGCAAAGCAAATTGCACCTATTTATAGGGAAACAGCAAATAATTGTGAAGGGGGAAGAATGTGCAAGTTTGAAGAAGTGAAAACATGGGTTGGATTAATTATAGAAATAATCTATTTATAAAGAAAAGTTGCTTTCTGTTTGTATTCATAACAAAAAATGCTTCGTGCTCCATAAAAAAATTGGCTGTGTGAGCGTATTTTGAAAAGAAGCTTTCAGAGGTGTCTAAAGAAAGTATAGATTTTTCTAATTTCCTTTTTACTTTCAACTGTTTTGCTTTGCCAGAAATTACTTATTTGAAAGCATATCCTTGAATTTAAAGTTCTTTGACTGTATTATCTCTGTATTGATTGTTATAAGCGTAGAGGAATTTATAGCATAAAACAGAGGTTTATTCTGTTTCTGAATGAATGAATGAGAAGTAGCAGGTTTAGGAACTGTTCCAGCCATGTAGATTCTAGAGCAGACAGATAAACTAGTCAAGCCAACTAAAAAGCCACTTAGAGCACAATCCTGCTGTTGAGTTGGTATACTTCAAGGTTGGAATGCCCTAATGTTTTCAGTGCTTTGACAGGTTCCTGCCAGCAGATGAGTGGTGTTCAGAAGCAATGGAAAACATTTATATCATCTAGACAATTTAATTCACCTAACAGTCTGTGTTGTCAACAACTGTAGTAACAGTGGTCAAGTGCAAAGTTTTATAATGGAACTAAAGTTGTAAATGGCAATACTTGTACATAATTCTGAATTGTATATGTAAAACACACACACACACCCCTCTCTTTCATATTATATATTACATGTTGTACATTATATGTATATGTATATGTATATGTATATGTATATGTATATGTATGTATCTATCTACCTATCTGCTACCTACCTACCTATCATCTGTTCTTTTTGCAATTTATTATTATTATTATTATTATTATTATTATTATTATTATTATTATTATTATGTAAGCATTGCAATGGCCTTTCATTATGAGTGATAAACTGGTACAACTACTGTGTCAAGCATCTGTTTTCTTAATCAAATAATGGCAATGCCTTGAATTAGTACTATGTAATAGTATGAAGAAATGTAGGCATAAACGATGTTTCTAGACTCAGAAGATGTGATTTGATTACCAAATGTAATATATAAGTTAATTTAAAAGAGAAAAAAAGTAGAAGTACAATGCAGAAATTGTTAATTAGAATTGGATAAGACAAGCTATGTCCCCCTTCCTTTTTATTATTTACTAAAAATATGTCAGCATGAAACCCAGTGTGGGCTAACATAGCTGAAAAGCAGGTCTATTAATGTTCAGAAGCATTACTTAAAAGGAAGGCACAAATGTGAATATCCAAATACAAAATTAATAATTTACTGCAAATTAATAATATACTGATAACTGGAGCATATTCTTCTCTCAAACCGTGCCATAAATCCAGTGGGTGTTACCACTTCAGAGGGCTATACAAGCTCATGGACAACCAAGAGCTTTTTGAAGAATGGGGGTAGGGTGGGGCACTAGCATTTAGAGTGGTTTAAAAACTGTAGTTCTGTTATAAAACTTTGTACATCCAGCAGCCACAATTCAGGATGACAACCACTAGGGGCATCAGGATTTCTGGTCTCATCCTTTCCTTTCTACTGCTCTGGTTGGTGCTGAAAACCTACTTCTGAGAGTTTCCCAGACTTTATAGCACTGGTTTTAACATGTTTTTAAGGTATACTAGGTGTTCCATGAGAAAGGTGGGGGGGTGTGCTTTGTGGTTGTGTTAATTTGTTTCCTTCCTGCTTGTTGACATTATGAAACAGTCTGTATCTATAATTCTACTTTTGGCATCTACAGAGAAATCTGACCAACAAAATTTAAAAATATTTGAGTGCATTGGATTGTTTATGCTAGAGATTTTAAAAGAAGAGAGGTGGGGGAGTCCACAGATTAAAAAAAAAACATGTCCTGCTCTATCAGAGATTCATCTGCTCTAAGCAACAGCTCAGATGAGGGGGCACGAAGCAAGGCAGCCTAGGTCCAACACAGAATACATTTAGCATCATGGCCAGTATGATACGCAGAACTTGGAGCTTACTGTATTTTGAAAAAGCAATTTGTTGGTTGTTTCATTTTAAGTAAGTTTGTGGCATGACTTGTTATTTGAAGGTTGCCACATTACTCACATGTTACTGTTTCTTAATTTTAAAATTAAACTTTAGAAATACAAAAATGGATAAAAAGTACCTCCATATGATTTCCTCAAAAAAGTGAGTTGTATGAATTAATTACTCATTGTTCATTACCCTCCTTTTTAAAAAAAGTAACTCAATTACCAGTCATTTTGTAATTTTTTAAATAAAAACATTACCCCAAAGCATAATGCATTTTAAGTAGTGTCATTACTTCTAGTTTGTTATTTGAGATTGTGTGCTCTTGTGAGTAGCTGTGAGCCTTTTCTGCTAGCAGGGTCTCCCATGTCAGAGATGCTTTTGCTGAGGTGTTGCTCCAAAACATGGGTGACTCAGGAGCCTATCCGTGATGCCACTACCTCCATGTGACAGAAGGAAATTAATCAACTCAAAATTAGGAGGTCTGTGGGAGGGGGGTAACTTAATGGGATCTTTCCACCAATGTTTACCAGGTCACACAGGAAAGAACAAGCCAGAGAATCGAAAATGTAAACTAGACACATGTTCTATTGAGAAATTCACACACACAAACGCAATAGACCCAAACACTCATGCACTCACACAAGGACTAACTAATGATAAAGGGAGGAAAGTTATATGGACAGAAGAATTTCAGAGTTTGGGTGATAATTACCAGTCTGGAGAGAAGCAAAGAAAAGTGATGATGGAGCTTAGGTGGGTACCTAAAGAGAGTTCTTATTCAGGAATCAAAGGGACAGTGTGGCGTCCAGCAAGTCACAAGACTGTGAGAGACTGCTCAAAATTTTATACCCAAAATTTATTCTATGGGTATGCATTGAATTGCTTTTCCAGCCGAGTGGACAATGAGAGTTGCAACGCAAACAGAGAGGTCTGGATGGTGTTAATGTTCTCAGTGTTTAGGTGACACAGGGGTAATGGCTGTTGTAATAGCCTTGTATTGTGGAGAGGTTGGGAAGACAAAGCAGGGAAACATCCAGGTGTGCGTGATCAGGAATGGAACAATCACAGCTTGATGGGAACTTTCCTTTTCTGCTCAGAGATATACACTTTTTAGCATAAGCCTATTGTCTCCCAGGTTGCCTTGTAATCTGCCTGACAGTGACTTCGGTTTCACCTAGGAGGGGGTGTGGGCTGACCTGCCTTGCAATCTCACATTTACAGCCAGTAATTTTCTTCTTTCCAACTTGACCTTCAAGTCACCTCAGGTTCCATTTTATATCAATGCCAGTTAATGTAGTGCCAATCAAATAATATTTGCCAATTAAACCATATCAATCTGGGTGTGTGTGTGGGGGGGCTATAACAGAGGAGTCAGACTAAATGTGCCAAATAGCTACTGGGCAGCAGCAGCAGTGGGGGTGCAATAGCACCATAACTAACATTTGTTAGTACTGCACAGAAAGAGGCATGGTAAAACTCTTGTGTATGTCTTTTGCCATCAATGCCCTATGATGAGAAAATCCAAACAAGAGATAGTACCAGAAGATGAGATGCCTAGTTCAGATGACGCTTAACAAGCCACTGGGGAACAGCAGAGGACAATTACGAGTAGTACCATGGCTAATGATGCAGCTAGACTCGAGCCAAGAAGATGTTCAGCTGTTCACATGCACAAAGGAGAAAACAAAGTTGAAGTTGCACAACACATATTATGGGAACATGGAGTGCGAGAAGCACAAATCAGGGGAACTTAGACATAGTAAAATAAGAAATGGAATTTATAAACATTGCGATTCTTGGGATAAGCTAGCTAAAGTGTACGGGAATGGGAGATTTTAAGTCAGAAGATTTTCACACACAGTTTCTTATGCGAGAGGGCCCCTTGAGCGTCGCGTAAACAGGAGGAGAGGTCTGTACAATGCACTTCCATTTATGTGACGCTCAAGAGCCTAACGTGAACCGTGCGTGCATTTTTTAATTTTAGGCTTCAAGCCAAAAATGCTGCGCGGTCGCACAAGGCTCCCGGGGCCCTCACGCACTTACCTGCCCTGCGGTGCGTTGGATGAGCGGGCTGGTTGCGCTTCCTCCCCCAGCACAGCCTACAGCTCCCAGGCTGCACTGCAGAAGGAAGGGGCGCAATGGTCGCGTGACCAGGAAGCCAGCTGTGGGAGGACGGAGGAGCGATGCGAGTGCCTCGCGCAAGAGGCTGCTTGCGCAAACGGCATCCCCCCCCCCATGAGCAGGTAACATGCGGAAAGGGCCTCAGATAATTACACAGTGTTTTACCTGGGAAATGAAAATCTGAGAAGAAATGAGGTGACATTAATAGTGAGGAGAGATGTAACAGAAGCAGTCAAAGGATATAATGTAAAGTCTGACCTAATAATACCAATAAGACTTCAGGGGAAATCCATCATTATAGCCATAGTCCAAGTTATGTCTCCCATGCTAGTACTACCTGGGGCTGATCTGCTTAGCTTCCAAGATCAGACAGGATTTGTTTTCTTTAAATTGTTTAGAACCTTAGATTTGCCTGTTGTTGTTGTTGTTGTTGTTGTTGTTGTGTGCTTTCAAGTTGTTTCTGACTAATGGTGATCTTAAGGCGAACCTGTCGTGGGGTTTTCTGGGGCTGAGAGTGTGTGATGTGCCCAAGATCACCCAGTGAGTTTCCAAAGCTGAGAAAGAAATGAACCCTTGTCTCCAGGGTCATAGTTCAGTGCTCAAACCACTACACCACACTGGCTCTATAGATGTGTACTGTTAAGCTTAACTGATTGGGAGCCAAAAGAACTCTGGACTGAAGACAGGGACACTGTCATGGAGGAATGCAAAAAGACACTATCTGCAGCCAAAAAACAAAGAGAAACTTCAACAGATGAAATCTTCAAACAGTTAAAGACAGATAAGAAGCAAAAGTAGAACAGAACAGAAATAGGGCCAGAACCCTGAATGCAACTGTTCAGTGAGCTGTGCACTGAAACAAAGAGAGGTACTATAATAATCAATGCACAGAAATAGAAGATGATAAGCAAATAGGAAGAACAAGAGACCTCTTCTACAAGATCCAAGATATTGAAGGGAAATTTAAACCAACAGTGGGGATGCTGTACAACCAACAAGGGAACACATTGCATGACCAAGTACATATAAAAAGATTATGGAAACAATTCACTGAATAACTGCATAAAAGTTGTATTTTGCTGTATAGTTAATACAGCTACCCCTGCATATGTTTCCTATAACAGAGGAAGACACTTTTGAGGTGGAAAGGATCAAGTGCTGGGCTAGTGTTCAATAGTTTTATTCTTCAATTGAAATTATTTTTTTCTGATAAAATATTGAAGAGTATATATATCTAATATTGGTAGTATGTTGTTTCAGTAGTAGTACAGTAGTTCTAGGACTGTGGGGTGGAACCCCCCAAAGGGGCGTGATAGTTGCTCAGTAGTAGGGGAGTACAATAATGTTTTTGACCTTAATTTATTACAGCTGGGCCTTGCTAACTCACTTGGGGGGAAGAGGATGAGATGGGGGAGTGGGAGGAGGGCAGGAAACTTAGGGAAAAGGAGGAGGCAGCAGAGGAGAGGAGGCTCTTTTCTATTGATTGTTCCATTGCATGTTCCAGATTTCCACTGCTAACCCTGCAGTCATGAGGGTCTGTCCTTGTTTCCTCCCCCCCAATTGCTTCACAAGTGCACATGCTGGAGAAAAAGAAGAAGCCCTAAGCATGCTGAAAGGGTAGCTGTATTCACCATCCTCTTGCCTCCCTCCTTACCCCCGTCACCTGACATTTGCAAAGCTTCCCTTATTCCATGATGCAATACAAACTGTGCAATCACAACCACATTTGGGGGAAGAATATCTATGTGCCACCTCCCTGTATGTAATGACAGGAGGTGAGGGAAGCAGAGGAGACACTGAGAAAGGTGATATAAGGGAGAGATGGCAAGGATCCCTTTTTGGGCAATCTCTTATGAACCCTCACTTCTAGGGGGCAGAGTTACACACTTCCATGTGCACAAGTCCCTTTTTGGACAGTGCTCGTGATCCTCCACTTCCGGGAATTGTGTTGTTAGCTATATATGAAAAAATAATTTTTATCATATACTACATTGAGTGAGGGGAAGGGGTGTCCTGACATCCGCATGCTGATGTAAAGGGGGTCACGGGGTAAAACATTTGTGAATCACTGCAGTAGGTAAAATACATTTTAGTAGAACCTCCACTGTAGTAGTTAGCGTCAAATGGAAGAGCTGTTTTAACTAAAATTTAGTTTATAATTAGCACTCTCTACAGGTTGAAGACCATCCTCTTCTGTAGCAAATAATGACACAAAGTAGTGCATGTGTTTTATTTACCGTAAGTGTGCTCATTGGAGAAGCAGTCATGTATGTGTGTGTGTCTTCAAGCTGCCGGTTGACTTATGGTGGCCCCATAAATTTCATAGGGGTTTCGCAGGGGAGGAATACTCCGAGGTGGTTTTCGCAGTTCCCTCATCTAAAATATAACCCACAACACCTGGTATTGGTTGGCATTCTCCCATCAAAGGACTAACCAGGGCTGAACTTGCTTAGTTTCAAAGATCAGATGGAATCTGGTGCCTGTAGGATAGTTAGGCCTGTGAAGCAATCATTTACTTGCAAGATAACTGGATGTTTTGAGAGTTGGGGTAATAAACTCTCTGTAGGATAGATTTAATATCTGTCTTTTACATTGTACTTCCTATCTTTCTGGATCCTATCTCATTCCCACAACTATATAAATACTATTAATAAGCTGGAGCTTGAATATTACTCTATTGCGTCTGAAGAAGTGAGGTGATATTCACTAACGCTCATGCTAAAATAAAAATCAGTTAGTCTTAAAGGTACTGCTACCATCTTTTTCCCCTCTTTTGTTTCTCCTTTTTATGTTAATGTTGAATTATTTATCACGTTCTGTTAAGTGGACTAGATAGATTTTTCAGCTATTCTAGCATGGTGCTTCTGACAAAAGACTTGTGGCAAAATCCTATGCATGTCTACTCAGAAGTGAGCACTCACAGATGTCAGTGGGGGCAGTGAATCTTTCCCAGGTTTTAGTGTGAACTTTGAAGGAGCTGTACGAAGTGCTGAACCTATTTTGACGATGGGGTTACTCTGCCACTGGAAGTAAGACCTGCAGCATTCACTGTAGCTCTTTCCAGGGCAAATGGGTACAGATTTGCATCTGGAAACGAAAGTCCTGAGACTGTGGTTCATCTGAGATATGAAACTAGATTTCAGGCAATGCTCTTCAAATTTAGGAAGTTGTAAGATGATGGGTCACCTCATTAGAGGGTAAGTAATGTTCAAGACAAGTGGATTTCAGGTCATTTTGAGATGTCGTCATATATCAAACCCCAGACAGATTGTTCCTTCCTTCTCTATTGTTCCTCTTCCCATTCTCTATTGTTCCCCAGACATCTTGAAATTTGATTTTAGATTCTACTCCTTTTCTGCACAGTCCAGCCTCCTTAGAATGTGACTGAGTTTCCTGCTGAGAAATTGTTTTTTGCTTTGCTTTGCTCATGGTAAAATCTATTGCAGTTTGTTTGCACCTGAGATCTACCCCTACTATTTTCCTACAGATATTCTACATGTTCCCAGAGGAACCATCACAAGGATCTTCTCCACTGCAATAGGATTCTTCCTTCTGGTATATAGAATCCACAGAACACTGAAGATATCAACATCCTTGTTTTGAACTGTTTTTATTTTTGAGTCTTCTTATTTAACTTTATTTTATCCTTATTTTAGAGGGCCAAAGATTGCAATCTCAGGCTGTGTTTAAGCTCATGCTAGGAAATATCATCTATCAGTAATCTTCATTCACCTTTGAAACTGAAATTGAGGCTGTGTAGGTTAATTTTGTTTCTTTTTAAAAAATATGTCTGCTCCTAGCTGGAAGTTAGTTGCTGACTGATCGTGATACAAGGCTGCAGTCATTGGTCTTTTGTTGGTGCCAAAATATGTTTCCAGAACCAGAAAAAAGCATATTCACCAACACTGTTGCACTATGTTGGAGAAAAGCTAAAACAAACCTTGCGGTTCAGTGGAACCAAGAATTAGACAAACTGGAAGCTGCTGAAATTCTCACTGAGATGCTAAAACTGTGTTTCAGCAATACAACATCAAACAACAGATAGAACCTTGGGCAACTGGATGTTCAGTGCTTATAAATAACTAGCTAATTAGTTTCTCAAGTTATTCAGTTTTTTAGTGAGGTGGTCTAACTCACTGGATAGCTTGGTTGATGCAGAAGTTATTATTATGTATTAATTGATATTGTAACATTGGAGTTCATAATGGTGGGCAGCTCTTTCTCTGTTAGAATTAGTAAGATTATGTGCAGATGAGAAACATTTAATTGTCAAAATGTGTAAGTTATTGTTGAAAACTGAAACAAAAGATGAACAAGTGATAGCTTGTATGATTAAATGGGCACAAGATGAGAGGCATCATAACCAGATGGAGCAGTTGGAAAGGATCTGGGTAGAAGATCTGAAATAAACTCTGAGTTATGATCTTAGAGAAAAATTTTACAAAATCATGTATAGATGGTATTTAATACTGGAAAGGTTGTCTAAAATGTATAAATGTTCATCAAATGTTTGTTGGATATGTGATCAAAAAGAAGGAATTTTTTTACCACATGTGGTGGACCTGTAAGAAAGCCAAGAAGTTCTAGATGATGATATATGGACTGATGGAAGCCATCTTAAAAGAGAGCTACACCTAAATGTGCTCTCAATTATATAAGTTGGGGAAATTAGCCAAGAGCACAAGCTAGCAATACGAGAGGCAAGGCAATGGAGCGAGATCTTTCACCCAATGTCTACAGGGTCAGGCCAACTCAAGGAGCAAACAGAATTAAAATAATAATTGTGATCTTTATTAAAATACAATCAAACAGTGTATGCAGCACACTCACTCAGATAACTATAGAAATAAAGGTTGGAGTGGGATAGAGGGATTTTTAGAGGAGATTGTTGGTTTGGGTAATACTACACCTGTCCTGAAGCCCGGGTAGTCTGCAGCAGAAGTTCGGAGGTACGGAGTCTCAGTACGTGGGACTGAGGGGAAGGCTCGCCAAGCAAAGCGGCAGCAAGGCTGGATGGAAGTCAGGAGCGATCTGAAGAAGCTCTCAAAGTCAGGGTTTTTATAGGGGAAAAGGTGGCCATAGGCTAGTCCATACTTGGGGAAAACAATGAGTTTTGGGCTGGAGACAAAGCCTCCGAAAGGTCAGAATTTAGCATGATTGAGTTAAGTCCGAATTGACAATAGAATAGACAGTATGCAAATGCAGAGTGCTTGACAGATGAGGATTCGTCTAATCAAGCTGCCTGCTTGGGGCAGGGAGTTCTTTGTAAGTAGCGTGCATACATAATAGAGTACTTGCCTTTGAGGTCTCCTGAAGCGGCGGGACAGGTATTTCTGGCCAGCCTGTATTGTTTGGAATATTACAGCAATTAGCGGCCATGCCAGTCTGTGAGCTTGTCCGGGGGACCTCACAGCACATGGAGAGGAATAGGTAAAGAGGGCCAAATTATTGATATCAAAGTGATATCTAATATCCCTCAAGTCCGGGCTAGAAACTGCAGTAACACAGGGATGTAAAGAATATTCATAATTTTTCTCATCCCCAGAAAAAAAAAAAAAAAAAAAAAGTGTATTTTGACATGTCAAGGTACCTCATTGAAAAAAAAAGTTTTTTTTTAATCTAGCAGCAGCATGAAAAAAAAATCATTTTTGGTGGGTTTTGTATAAAAAACACAACATTGTGATGGTGAAAATGTATTTTATTCAGAAAGCTACAGTGTTTTCTACTGCTAAACATTATTATTCTATACATAAGCAGTGGTTTTCTGTTAAGGAATATTTTGCAAAAGAATTACCAACATAAGAAAAATAATTGAAAATTTTTCAAGAAGTGTTACAATCACACTCAGTGAGTAGAGAACTTTTGAAACTTTTCATTCTTGTAAGTGAGAGTGAAATAAGCAAAGAATAAATAATTACATTCCTACCCTAAGGTGGGTCTAAAGAGAACTGAGATGGACACAGTACAGAGTAATTTATGGCATCCATTCCATGTCAGTGTCTTAATTCTTCCACCCTTTTTACAGTAAAAGTTTTGAGAAGAGCAGTAAAATTAAATGCCATCAGCAGAAGGGAAAGAGGGGAGATATAAGGGCTACTTTCCTTCTTCCTCAGATTATCTCTGTGAATGGTATTTCCTGGGGCACTCTAGGAGTGAAGGATGAAAGCAAAGACCAGAACTCCATTTCTTTTGTCATGCCACCAGAGCTGACAATATATGAACTGTGGGGAAAAAATGAAAGGGAAAGTAATCCCTCCCTCCCCATGAAACCTTTTAAAGGGTCAAATTGTGGCCCATGAAACAGGGCACAAAACCCATTGCTTCCAAGGTCTTCAAACATGAATGAGATGTTGAAATGAAAGTGGACGTGATGGGTTTGGACTCACTGTACTTATCCTTGACCTCTTGATTTTTTGTTTTGTTTTGTTTTTGTTCAGAGGGAAATGGAAACGTTTTCAATTATCTTTCTCTTCTTCCCTCTGTTTCTCTGGAACACACACACACAATGTGGAGTCAGCTCAAACACATGTATATTACAGTCAGCCCTCCACATTTGCAGATTTCACTTTTGCAGATTTGATTATTCACGGATTATTTGCTGTCACCTCGGCTGCCTCCCTATGCCATTTTTAATAGGGACTGGAAACCTCATGAGATTGAGAAACTCCAAATGAGGCTTGTCAGTCCCTATGAGCCCTGGTGGCACAGTGGTTAGATGCTGGTATTGCAGCCACAATGTAGTGAGTTCAATCCTACAGGGCTCCAGGTTGACTCAACCTTCCATCCTTCTGTAGTTGGTAAAATGAGTACCCAGCTTGTTGGGGGCAATTAGCTAAACACATTGTAAACTACTTAGGGGGTGCTTTGTCCTGATAAGTGATATAATAATAATAATAATAATAATAATAATAAT
>CAOLHI010003858.1:0-148352 GCA_948474755.1 Ctenosaura bakeri | reverse complement strand
AATAATTATAGACTGTAAT
Source organism: Ctenosaura bakeri (assembly GCA_948474755.1). Taxonomy (NCBI): domain Eukaryota; kingdom Metazoa; phylum Chordata; class Lepidosauria; order Squamata; family Iguanidae; genus Ctenosaura; species Ctenosaura bakeri. The sequence continues at coordinate 148,333 of CAOLHI010003858.1, read as the reverse complement.
GCATTCTTCTATACAGATATGGTGATAAGAATTAAAAAAAAAACATAAAGAAAAGATGCTTGCATGCATGCAGACATGCCCAGGAAATCAAGGAGTATGCATGAAAGTGTGAATAGTCCCTTCATGGTGACTAACCTTTACTGGACTGTCCCCAATACTGTTAACCAACCTGACACTTGAAAATTCAAAGTTCTCCAAAAGTCCAAGATACCTATTGCAGTATCACATGAAGTATCACCAGGAGTCTGCTAGGCTTTGTGTCTAGAAATAATGGTACCAGATAACAGTTTATAGATGGAATGAAGGGTCAATATCAAGGACCTGCGATGCAATAGAAGAGTTTGTTAATGAGTCATCCCCCCCCCTTCTTCCCTTTGCATTTGGGACAATGCATATGTTATATGTTAAACATTTCACCAAAGCTGCTTAAGTTGGACACCTTTATTTTGGAGCAAAAGCAATCACAGAACACTGATAAAGGCATTTACAGGAAACACTACTTCCAAGAGCAAATGGCAGCCAATTAGGAAGTGAGTTTTTGGGTGAGAATAGCATATCTTGTTTGTCTATACAAATTTTAAGTATGTGCCAAGGAAACTGCTAATATTACCATCAGGTCCCGAACTGTAGCAAAACCAGGGAACTGTGGAAACAATGAGAGCCAATGAAAATTTCCCTTTTCCAGGTTCCTTAACCCATTCCCAAAATCTGTGCCTTCCAACTGGCAGGCTGTCTCTCAGAGGCTGGCCCTCTGTTGTGTCTTCATGTTCCATGAGGTAGATGCAAAGCCACCACTACCTTCAGTGGACTGGACAAAAGGACCACTGATCCCTTTAAAAGCTGGGTTCTATTGATTTCAGTTCCTTCTGTAGCTAAAATTCATATGTTATGCTTCTCATAGAGCATAAAAATAACACCATTTCTGACCAATGGTCTTACACATTGGTATTAGTGCTAGCAAGAACTGAAATCACTGGCAGCCGTCTTATACTTTCCAAGGCCTATTTTCCCATGAATGAGTTGGACTAACGTTTTGTTTTTAATTTGTCACAGTACAGAAGAAACATGATCTCTTTCACTGGGTCATAACTGGGATCAAACGTTTAAGATTCACTGTAGTCTCTTTTAGGCATGGATACTGCAGTGTGACACTGATGTGCAGTTCGCTCTCCTCCATCTTTTGTCCAAAGATGATCTCTGTGCAGCAACTTGTATAACTGACTCTTTTTGACCAGTTTATATTATTATTCTTTCTTTCCTGTTTACTTCCTCTCTCTGTCTTTTGTACACAAAGACTTTAACCTCAAGGTGAAAAATCTTTGCAATTCTTCCTATGTTTACTTTCTCTTCTGATTGCACCTCTTCCTGGTCAGAAGAAGAAGAAGTGCAATAACAGATTCCTGCCATTGAAAGCATTATTGAAACAAGACCTTTCTCCCTAATGTCTGCATGAGCATATCTCTCTATCATTTTTTCCCCTCATGAGTACCTGTAAAGGTTTACTTGTGAGAGCCAGAAAAATCTTCCAAGTTTATAAAGGATAACAGAGCTTAGACATGAAGACTGAGCCAAAAAAAAAAATTAAAAAAAAATGATGAAGGATCTGGGAAAGTACAGATGGAAAAAAAATATATTAGCTATTTCTTTCTCACTCTTGACGAGTGTCAAGAGTTTTTGTGAAGAGTTTTTTGTTTGTGAAAAAGTCATTTGTTAAAAAAAAAACTTTCATGTTACATAAAACAACTTTTTTCTGCAAAAACAAATTCCTGATGTGCCTTGCAGATAATTTCATATTTGAAAAGGTAGAGGAACAAGGTGATGAGCAATCTTGGATTTGGCCATAACCAGTCGGGAGGAGCTGATCACTGGAATCAAAGTAGTCAATACTAATGGAAGAGACCATGCCATACTAGCATTCACATCTGTGGGACAGGGCAAAAAAGAGTATAGTCAAACACAGACTTTGAGTTTCAGGAAAGATGATTTTAAATAAGATCAGGGAAATACTGAGTGGAATCTCATGACTAGAGATGCTAAATGAAAAAGACATCCAGCAAAGGTGGGAATTTTTCATGATAGAATTGCAAAAACCACACTCACAACAATCCTTTCAAAGAAGAAACATGGAAAACATCTGAAAAAGCCAATGTAGCACCATGGCATACTCAAGAAGGAAGTGAAAATTTTGAAAAAGTATGTATAAAGAATAGAAGGAAGGATGAATCATCAAGGAAGAGTACCGATGTGTAATCCAAGCTTGCAGGAATAGTATAAGGAGAGCTAAGGCTCAAGAATGAGCTGAGACTGGTTAGCTAAGCAGGGAGCAACAAAAAAAGGATGTTTTCAGATACATTTAAAGTAGGAGAATGAGCAAGGAAACAGTGAGGCTGCTGCTTTGTAAGGATGGCAAAATGCCAACAGATTGCAATTACAAGGAAGAACTGGCTGGTACCTATTTTGCTTCAGTTTTCTCTCCAAAAGTGGAACTGTGTTCTTCTATGCATCAGCGGAGGCCTCAACACAGGGTCCAGGTTGCAATTCAAAACTCACAAGAAGTTAGAATTCACCTAGTTAACCTAAATCACTTCAGATCTGCAGGGCTAGTTGAACTACCTCCCAAAGTACTGAAGGAACTTGATGTACTTTCTGAACAACTTGCCAGCATTTTTGAGAAATCTTGGAGAAGAGGTGAGCTGCCAGAGGTCTGGAGAATGGCAAACATTGTCCCTCTCTTCAAAAGAGGCAAGAAAAGAAGATCTGAGAAACTACAGATCCATCAGCCTGAGTTGTTTGTAAGTATCTAGATGACAATGTAGTGATCAGTAGGAACCAGCAGGAATTGTCAAGAACAAATCCTGCCAAACTAAACTTTTCTTTTATTGGCTCACCAGTTTAGTAGATGGTGAAATGCTGTGGGTATCTTTTATCTGGATTTCAGCAAAGCACTTGATAAAGTTTCTCAAGATATTTTGATTAGCAAACTGATTAAATGTAGAATAGGGACACTGTGAGAAGGATCCAAAACTGGTTGGGAAACCATGCTCAAAGAGTCATTATCAATGACTATGTTTCAAACTGGAGGCAAGTCTTGAGTGGAGTGGTGCAGGATTCTGTCCTGGAACCAATATCTTTATCAATGACTGAGATATTGGATTAGAGGGAATCCTTATCAAGTTTGTGAATGATACAAAATTAGCAGGGATAACTAACACATTGGAGGATAGGAACAAAAATCAAAAAGAACCTTGATATACTAGAAAATTGGGCAGAATTTAATAAAATGAAATTCAATAGAGACAAGTGCAAAATTCTAAGTTTTAAACCACAAAAAACCAAACACATATACAAAACTGTATATATAGAACACATTTCATATGCTTGAGGCAAATTCTTGGGTGAAATGTGTTAGGAAATGTAATCAGAGCAGTTTAAGAAAGGAATGTAATGGAGAGAGTCCTTGTGCACCAAAATGTGATAATCTGGAATCATAATCAATGATTGTCCATGGATGGTCTAGACTCTTTAACCTTGAAGCAATCTTTCATCTTTTAATGGATATTTAAAGCCTATATATATGCTGGAATGCTCTTGGGCAGTTATGAATGCATAACCTGGAGGTCTGCTACATAAAAATCCCCCAATCTCTACTTACTAGGAAGCAACAACTGCAATCAACAGAGGTCTATTCCCCTGTTGATGAGGTTTCACCCACCCCCAGGTGTGATTTCCAGCACAAGAGAAATTGCAACAGAGGTTCTGCTTCTGCTCGTCGCACCAGAGGTCACTCACAGAAGGGGTGGGACCATCAGTCATCTGCTTCCTGATTGAGAGAGCAACACACCCTGTTGATCGCAGGAGCTGTTTTCCAGTAAGTGGGTTGCGGGATCAGGATGGGATTTACTGTAAAGTACTGTATCTATGCTGTTTACATAGACATAAATCCCCAAGAGGCTCTCACCATTAATTGAATTTTAAAAATAGCTTTTATATGTTTTTACTTCTTTTTTATGTACATTTTAACCTGTATGCTCTAAATTTGTTTGCTGCCTTGAATCACTGTGTTGGCAGAATGAATGAAATGAAGAAACAACAACAATAGCATGGATATATTCACAAAGGTATCCTACCTCACCTGTCTAAAATAGCAGGCTCAACTCCACAAAACTGTCTGTGTTGTCGACCTTGAAGAGAAGCCATGAAAATGATGCAAGCATACACACGCCACAAAGTACAAACAAATTATAAGCCTCACACTTTATTTTTCAGTAAGGGGATGCAAGACTATGGGCTTGCCAGAATCATCTACTGCTCGGGCCAGAAGACTTACAGATCAATGAAAGGTCTACTTTTGTGGTTTGTCATATTTATCATCAGCCACTCCCTAAGTCCATCTGCAACTCCTTTCATTCCCTCTGGACAAGAGAACTTGGAATTCATACTGTGATTGCCACTGCTCCCAGACACCAGAAGGCACTGTCATGTGACTTAGACCCTTTCTGCACCTTACCTTTTTGCAGTGCTGGGTCATGAGGATCACACAAGCAGCCTCTTGCGAGAAGCTCTGGAATCCCCGCTGCTTCGCCTCCACAACCACTGCCTGCTGGCAAGTAGGCAGCGTGAGGGCTCCTCCTCTTTCTTCCTCTGTGCAGCCTGGGATTTTCTCAGGCTGCACTGGGGCAGGAAGTGTGAGTGCCGTGGCTCTGGAGGCTCTGCACATACGGTAAGTGAGCGCAGGACCCTGGAGCAATGCACAATCGTGCACCATTTTCAGCTACCAGCCGAAAATGAAATAGAGTGCAATCAGTGCCTGCCGGCCCCGGCAGCACCGCGCAATTGCGAGGACGTCATGTGGACTGCTCCTCGCAATTGCACAACACTCCAGAGGCCCTTTCGAGTGGCAAATGCTGTGTGAAAAGGGCCCATGGAATCCCACTGGGCAACCATCTACTATATTGATTTCAATGTGAGACATATGCAGTGATGGCTGAAATGGATACATAATACAGATGGATACATAATATAACACTGATTGAGTCATGCTCTGAAATATACTGACATTGACAGGACAGCAGATATAGAATACACAAAAAGGCAATGTAATCTATTTATAAATTCCAATTTGTTTCCTGGATTACATTTATATGACATTGCAACAGTTTTTTGAACATCAGTTTAAAAACTGGGGGAACTAAATTGAGTTGATTGAAACAGAATAGACAAACAAACAAGTAAAGGGAATCCCTATAGAAAGGAATGAATTAACTTCATTGGCATTGGAAATCCAGGCAGAGTCTCACATTCAGAAAGCATAGTGAATTCAGTGGGAGAGAATGAACTCTGTTCAGCTGAGACCAAAGGAACCTAGAAGTGCTTAATTTTGGCTCAACTGTGCCCTTGCTTTGCTTGGATGCAAATAACGAGTGCCTGCAAAGGGGACATCTTGATTAACATTATGACTCTCTATAAAACAAATCATAAAGCAAAATAAATAAAACCATTAAGGCTGAAAGTCTGCAAGAGGAGTGTTCTCTCACTGACCCCGGTGGGCATTAGGCTCTGTCCAAAGACTTCTGCAGCATTTTCTTGAACAAAAGATGCAGAAGCACTTTGGTAAAGCATCTTCGCATATTATTATTGCCGCCCGAGGGCTTTTGGTATTTCAGTGTATATTGCACTTGCATGCAATTTTATTGTACCAATTATTGTAGTTCATTAAGTTTATTGCAGCTGAATTAAAATAAAACATGACCCTAACAAACTCTGAATAAATAACAACTCTGTTGCTTAGACCAAAGTATAACTTTTGTTAAGAATCAAACTGTAGAAAAATAGGTAAAGCAACAGGTCAAAACGATAAAATCCAGGTTTTCAAAAGACAAAGAAAACATGGTAAATATTGTGTAACAAGCACTGATGAAATCAGGTCTCATGCTTAAAATGTACATTAGGAATATGGTATGATACTAATCCTTACAACAGCCTCATAAGGTATTCCCCATATCCTGTTATCACAGATTGGAGAAGGGGTAGATTTGTGTTAAAGCTTCTGGGCTGACAATGTAGTCTCCTCTACACTGCACCAATTCTCTTGTATATATTCCCTTATTTTTATAATCCCTTAGTTTTAACTTTCATTGTCACTTTCTATTGCAATTTTCATACTCAAATTGGAAAACTGAAAACACTGGTCAAAGTTACCTAGATTGAGTTGTGCCCATCTTAATATGGGTTGAAACTGTGGAATGTCTGAAGGGCCATTTTCTGCACCGAGATCCCCTTGGGTGAACACAGACTGCCAAAAATATCTCCTAAAAGAAAAAGAAAAAACAGAAGTGGTCACAAGTCCATTTATGATTTTGAAATAGCATGAGAGGCTGCAATCTGTTTAAAAGGTAAATTTCCATTCCTGGAGGCGTCCAGGGAAAGACTATTCAGTCATTGACGGAGACTACAAAAAGGTCAGTCTAGGGAGTCTGAAAGAGTTGAGGGCCATAAAAACAGCCTTGAAGGGCCCAGGCTAAATTTTGCCCACCCCTGAATTACTAAGATCAACAATTCACTAGGAATGAAGGGAGAGCGTTATCTGTCTGTTTCTCTTTTTCCCATATTTACATTTTTTTAAAAAAAAATCTCAAGTTTTATTAAATCCATTTTTTAAAAAAATCAGAGTTTTATAAATGTGTATTGACAGCAAAATTTTGCACTGGCCAAATTCAATAGATTCAGTTATTCCCACTATGGAGAGCAGCATGTTGTACTAGTCTGTCAGCTAGCTATTAAGGGTGACAACTCATCAAAAAAACAGGTAACAATCACAATACCATACCACAAACATAATGGGATACATGTGGTCTGAAATCAACTTTGAAAACTCAAAGTACTCAGACTTCACTGGCTTATGGGAAAAGATCTTATTAATTAGCAAATGAAACAGAATTCTTGCTGAAGCTTATAATTCATGTATACAGTGGGTGGCATCCTGTTTACTTTACATCCTGTATACTTTCACCTTAAACTTGTGTATGTATTTTTTTGGGGGGGGGTCATTGTGGAAGTTGGCATTCCCTGACTCCTATCGAAATGAACCCCTCCCCCATGCAGTCGCTATGCTGCTCTTAATCACCCAACACAGCCACTCCACTGCTGGTGGAAAACAAAAGGGATCAGAGAGCCACCTGGCTGTTTCCATAGTCAGATGCAGATTAATGACATCATCTGCTGATATCTCTGGCAGACTGAAGATGTCTCAGTCTGCACCTTGCTAGGGAAACATAGCCAGATGATTCTCCAATCCACCCATCCACTCTTCACAAGACTGGGCTGGCATCTTCTTAGGGACATGTCTTACACATGTGTGTGTCCTTTTTGGGGGTGCCACAGGAGCTTGTATTCCCTTCTTCCCTCCACAGCACCCAAAACTTCCCTCTCCAACTTACCAAAGAGCCACTAAAGCTCCTTGCACATCCATTCCCTGGCCATTTCCACACTGCGCTGTTATAGTGCTGTCATTCCACTTTCAACATCCTGTGGAATCCTGGAGTTTGTAATTTACTGAGACTAAAGAGCTCTCTGGCTGAGAATTCTAAATTCCCATCCCTAAACTGCAAACCCCAAGATTCCATAGGATGTTGAAAGTGGAATAATATCATGATAGCAGTGGAGTGCAGAAATGCCCCTGTTTTGTGAAGGGCAGGCAAGGTTGTAGAAGGATCTCCCTAGAGCTATATGCAAAATAATGACACCGGCACTGAGAGTCACCAGGGAACCAGCCTTCCATGTATTTGTCAGAGGAACTGAGAGTTTATCTGAACCTTCATTCTCTGGCTGGTGTGAGCCACTAATAATGGAAGCAGCCTAAGATGACATCACTTAAACCAAGTGTTGTTTTATTTTCTCTTTCAGTTGGGAAGCAGGAAAGATTTTATCGTCAAGGGATATGTTGTAAAAATGGTACAAGACAGCAAATTTTCATTTCAGCCCAGACAGAACTGTAAAAAGGATAGCAATGTAACAATAATTTTGACTCAAATTCCCTACCATACCAAAAACTCATTTTAGATTATTTTTCACTAATACCAAACAATTTTTTCACATATCTGTCTCCAGTTAATATGAACTGCCATGTATATCAGTTCTACTTAAAAGCATTATTATTTGCATGTGCAAAAATAGACTACATTTCTGCTAGGCTACTCTTAGATTTATTAAGTGACATTTATTCAAGGATGCATGCTTGTGCTACTGAGAAGCTCAACCATTGTGGCATGTATTTTGTTGGCATCACCCTACTGCCTTGCCTAATATGTTCTATTGTTCTGGAAGCCTGCACAGAAAAACAGTTGTATGGTAGGTAGAAGCTGGAAGTGTCTGACCTACTTATAATTTTATGATAGCAGGGATGGGAGAATCTGTCAGTTTTGTTTCTCCTGCTTTCAGTGTCTAATATCTCAGATTCTTTCTCTCTTGAAATTCAGGGATGGGGCTAGGCCAGTTTGGGGAGGGCAGGACTCCTGGACTGCTAGCCAATGAGGACTGTTGGAGGTTGCCAGTCCCACCCTTCTGTCATTGCCGTATAAGGAGGAAGAGAGGAAGATGGGGAACACATGAAAATGGGAAGGAACACAAGAGGCTCATCCAGCAACCTCACTCACATAGTGAAAGAAAAGAAGGCGGTTTCAAAGCAGACCCTGGTTGTTCTTTGAATGCTTATTGGAGCAAATGTAGTGTAGCAGGAGAGGCACCAGAGAAATCTCCTGTGGTACTAAAGATGATTTTCCCAGTCCCTCCTTCCATATTTGCCCAGAAAAAACTTTTCATTAATTTTCACTAGCCAGGTTCAACAGCTACAGCTATTCTCACTGTGGAGAAGGCTGTGTTGTACTTATCTGTACCTAACTGTCTGATGAATGTTGAAAGTAGCAAGATTTTAGATAAGACTGTCAAATGTGCACTGTAATTGCACACATACAGGCCAAGATCCTACACCAAAGCTTTTGCACATGCATTTTCCTAAAACAGCTGTCAAGCCCCAGATCTCCTTTCTCCTCCCAGGCTGCAGAACTACAGGTGGGTCAGGAACTACCAGGTTTCCCTCCATCCCTTTGCCAGTAAACAGCCAGGGAGCTTGACAGCTGCCTTGAGAGTGGCAGAAGTCAGTGGAGAACCACTCTGATAGACAGGTTGGATGTTGTCCAAGGAACTATTTGCTAACTCTTTGCCCAAGAATCAACTAAAGATATTCAGGCAGATAACCCAAACTAAATGAATGTATGTTGCTAAGAGGGTTCCAGCCACAGTGTGGTAAAAATCAGTATAGCTATCTCCTTCCCATTTCCTTCAGCAGCACTGTCAACCTGAATCATTTATTCAACTAGAATCCCAGGATGAAGGACATGACAGTCCACAGGAACTCTTTGAAGTAAAATTTGATCTGACATTTTGTTTCAAGAGCCATACCACCAATCTTCGAAGCCTTCATTTTGTTGGTGTCTTTCAGAAATGCTGTTGCTTGTCTCTTGTTTTAAGAGACCTTCATTTTTCAGCCTCAGTAAACATGCCACACAGTGAAAGTGCAATGGGATCCAGAATGAAATCTGCTGCACATAAAGTACAGTACCTTCTCTTCTTTTTCTTTTCATTCAAAATTTGAACACAGAAATTCAAAGAGTGCCTCATGAAAAATAAAGGCAACGGACTAAGGTGCCTGGTTAGCTAACACAGTTATACAGAATTGTTAAGAAATTGCAATATAATTTATTCCACCTTTATATGTATAAACACATCTACAAACTCATTGGTTGACAACTTAGCCAATGAGCAATTCTTTGGACTGTACAACCACACAGAGTCTGCCAGAAGAAAACTGGTAGTGCTCTCAGACATCCGCACATGTCTATCTCGTTGGAATGAAGACGAAGGAAGGGAAAAGAATTTTGATTTAGCCTTAGTCCATTTCAATCTCGCTTGCCATGCCTCTCCTTCTGGCACTCAACTTTTCTCCCCCATCCCTCCTAAACATGATTTATTCCAAATACTGTCGATCAGCTTTAACTAATACAGTTCTTGTATGAAGCACCTCTCTAATCTCTTCAAACACAGATGTGGAAGCGCGGCTTAGAGCATGGAGGCCAACAAAAGCTCTTTGCCTGTACTAGTGATTAGCTTTGATTGACACTGAACACTTCTGCTTTCACAGGCATACTTTAACATTCATAAATGATTGTTTTAAAATGAGAGGCAGTGGGCTTCTACAGTCCTTGCTTTAGTAAATAGATGGTACAAGAGTATTAACAGATAACTCTGGAGCAAACACAAAACATTGGACACTCTTTTTAATCTTGCTTCTCCCTCTGCCAATTCATTTAAAAAAAAATGATTCCAACAGCAAATTCATAAAGATTTTGAAGCAAATAAGCTCATGCACATTTCTCCAAAAGTTTAATTCTTCACATCATAAGAGGCACTTAGAGATGCTATTCCAGTGTCATGATTTTTTAAAAAAAAAAAACAATGTGCACAATTCTCTTTAACGTGGAGTTCACTATATCCAACTACTATTTCTTTAAGATTTAGTACAGGTGGAGACAGGTAATAAAAAAGACAGGCAATGATCTGAGTAAACTCCACTAGTGACCTGTTACAGTGGAGCATGGCCAGCTCTGCAGGTTTCTGCTGGTCATACTACCTGGAATTTCTTGGGATAATACAATGCAGTACAGTATCGCATCTCTCCCAACACATTTAAAGAATCTGGTGGGAATCTGCAGAGAGAAGGTTGGGGTACTGTCAGTAGTGGGCAGCTTTATTTAAGTAAAGTTTTTAAAGCAAAACAAGATAGAAAACAACTGATTACAGTGTAATGTTAAGTGGCACTGTCTCCTACAATTTTCAGAAAAAGCTCCCTCTCCAAAAATCTACAGAACCCTGGTCAGCATTTCAGGAAACTAGAAAAGGAATTTTGGCCCATTCTCAGGTTTATAGCTTTTTATGTAGAAGCCATAACACACACACATACACACACACACACACACGTATGTATATAATCACTTCACTTTCCAGAAATTGCATATGTTTAGAGTGCATCATATCATATGCAACCACAAAAACTGGGATTACACTGGCTTCCATACATTTCTTCAATACATGAATGTCAGATAAACCCTTGAACAGATTGGGATCCAGATACTCAAGGGAGCACAAACACATCCATCTATGCCTGCTTGAGGTCTGTTGAAGGGATCCCCCTCTGTCTACCACCCAGCGGAAGCAACTCACTGTGGAAGGATATGGGAGAGGGTTTTGTCTGTGGCAGTACCCCATTTGTGGATTATCTTGCCCTTGGAGGACAGAATGGTGCCAGTGTTGGCTTGCTTTCAATCCCAAGTAAAAACATGGCTTTTTTAATTAAAGCCTTTGCTGCCTACCAGATTTATTCAAAAAGTAGAGATTTGTGGTTTTTGGCCCTTTCCGCACGGGGTAAGTAGAACAGCATGGTGCGACCTCTGACGGAGGTCGTCCACACCTTGGGAGCGGACTGGGTTGGACTACTTGTCGCAGTTCCGCATCTCAGTCCACTCCAGAGCGACCCGAAGTGGTCACACAGCGTGCTTTTTAAAAACCTGTTTTTACAGGTTTTTCAAAAGCCCGGAGTGCACCACTCCGTGCCACTCCATTCCTGTGATCTGGTGCAGATTTGCAGGCTCGCACCAGTGCGAGCCTGTAGATCTGCTGGGGGCAGGCTTTAGGCTGGTGAGCTTCAGCAGTTGGTGGGGAGCCTCCACGAACCGGAAGCCACCATTTTGGATGCTGGAGCAGTGCGGAGCAAGGAGTTCGCACTGCTCATCGTCAGGACAGATCCAAATGGACCCACCAAAAAGCCGGTGAGTAGCGGCAGGGACTGTTTCCCTCGCCGCGTGCAGAAAGGGCCTTAAACCGAAATAAAATTTTAAGCTGTTTTAATTAGTTAAATTGTTTGATATGTTTTAGTCTCTTTTAAGTTATTCTATTTTTAAAATTTTAAATGCTTTTTTAAAACTTAAATTGATCTTACTCGTACATCACTGAAATCCCATGACACAGTGTGGGTTATAAATATTTAATAATAAATCATAGATACAACGTATTTTAATAATAAACAAATAACAAACGAAAATAGGGAGGATTGTATGTTCTTAACACCTCACACCACTACTACTTCTCCTCTGGTTATTCTAGCTGCTGTTCACAGTTATAGCCTGTCTTTCATCCAAGAAGCTCAGGGTACTGGATTGAGTTTTTCCCTTCTGGTTTATCTTCAAAATAATCCTGTAAAATATCATAAAAGGAAAACAAAACAAATACAGATGGGCTAGTGTATAAGAGGAAAAAATCTGCAATTCACAGTTGGGTAATATATTAGGATCAATCAAAGCAAAAGTGATAAGCTTTTGAATTCTCACTTTGGAACTCTTCATTCAGGGAGCCCTTTCAGTCTGGACAATTATAATACTATGATTCTGCTTTAATTACCATGGCAAGATCCTATGGAATGCTGGACCTTGTAGTTTGGTGAGGAAATAAATTCCTCTGGCTGGGAATTCTAAATGTCCTTCCTTGAACTACAGATCCCAGGATTCCACAGGACTGAACTATGGCAATTAACGTTCTGAGCCCTTTGTCCCATTACAACACACTCCTAAATGTTCTTCTTCTTCTTCTTCCAATGCTGTTATCCGTAGGATCCATTTATTTTTCAATAGCCTGTCTCACATTGCCTTCTGAAGCAAGGTGAATTAGTAAATTGATCATATAATGAGTTTCCTTTTGTAAAACCTGAGCATGTTAAATTGATTCTTACATCGCACAGTGGATCTGGTTGTTCTTATTACTGAATAGCTGCAACTCTGATACATTCAGCTACATTGTATATAGGTAATTATTGAAATGATGGAAAGTGAGAAAGTTTTATTATGCTCTAATTTTTTTAAAAAAAAATTCTTAAAGGTAAAATATTATCAGATAGGTATGGTGATCTACCATGGGTGGCTACTAGAAACAGGAACCATCCTGGATAAATACAGAGACATTAATATTTCACAAAACTCTTCTTGCTTCAACATGTGTACCAGAGGTCCCAAGGATAGAATCTGGAAGTAAGAAAATAGGTAGAGCAGGGGTAACCGACTTTGCAGGATTGGCAGCTGCTGGAGTGGGTGCAATAATGTGAATATAGCACACTGTCACTGGATTCACCTTGGCGGTAGCAGTAGATCAATGAAACCCGTTGTAATGTGTGGGGAAAAAAACCCACCACCCGTCAGTGCCAAGTGCAAAAGGTGCACAGGCGCACCCAAGCCTCGCAGTCAAGGCGTGCCCAGCGTGACACCTCTTTGTGTTCAGGTCTGAACAGCCAGGAAGATCTCTGAATCAAGCCAGGGCCACGACAAATGGGTCTGCCTCAGTTCTCTCTCTGAGAACACAGTCCCTTCCTCACTTTTGTCCCCCTTTGGCTTCTTCTTTTCAGGACTCTCTCCCCCTTTACTGCCTTCCCTAAATCTGCCCTTCTCCCAGATGTAAGGATCAGCAGTGATTTATATTTTCCAAGACTGTGGTATTGTTGGCACTAAGGTCAAGATGATATTATTGGTAGCGTGTATATTCCAGGATTCAAAATAAGACTCTGTGACACTGTTTTAAGGAACACAGAACTTCAAACATTTATTGCAACACTGTTGCTTTAAATGTGTTTTGTATCTAAATGTTTATAAACAGCACACCATTCTTCTCTCTCCCTCTCTCATTATTCACTATCTTTCATACACCCAATTTCTCAATTCTCTCTCCCACAGAGCTCTTCAAATCTCCAACCTCTCCCAAACGCACCACAAAATCACCCTCCTCTTCAAACACCCACCAGACAGTTAAAATCCATTATTTTCCGCTTTCCACCAGCCCCTCCCCTGGGCTATCCAAGGTTCCATTTCACCAGCCAATCAGCTTAAACACTCTCAGTCGCCAAGGAGGCTCTGTTGCCAAGACCCCCTCCCATCAGGTTCGTCACACCCATCCTTTGCATATTGGCTTTTTTTGAGCAAAGTTTCTCAGATGCTGCAAGGAGGTGCGTGTTGTCATGATCCTTGGCTTGTTTGCAAGCAAAGGATAGTATTTGCATTATATTAAGCCATTTTGGTGCTTCCTTTTGAAGTTTATGTCTTAGGGCCTTTCCGCACCACACTGTTATAGTGCTATTATTTGACTTTCAACATAGTATAGAATCTTGGGGTTTGCAGTTTAAGGAATGGTGTTTAGAATTCTCAGCCAGAGAGCTCTTTGGCCTCACTAAACCACAAACCCCAGGATTCCACAGAATGTTGAAAGTGGAATAATAGCACTATAATAGTGTAGTACGGAAAGGCCGTAGTTGTATTTCTGTAAATGGTTTCTGTTAAATAAATGTGTTATTCAGAATATTCCCTCGTCTTTCCATCACTGAAGTCTAAACCGTTTAGACTTCTATAAAACGTGGGTAGATTGGAAGAAAGTAGAGGGGAGTATGTTCATCTACCTTCTCATCTCCCTTCCACAATGATTTCTTCTGCTCAAGAGTGTTTAAGCAAACATTGACCATATGACATTTCCTGGAGGAAGCAGTGTTAGTCTGTTGCAACAAAGAGTCTTGGGTCACTTTAAAGACTAACAAGTTTAATTTGGCAAATGTTTTTATGGACTGTAGCCCTCTTCCTCAGATGCATGGAGTGTTACCTGATATTTGTAAACATGCCTGGCAGATTCCTGGCAATAGCCACACAAGAATATTTTCTCTCAGTCTATGGAAGCTTCTGAATGTCATGAAATGTTGCTCAAAGCAACATAAGCATGCATGAGAAAAGGGTACAGACATACTGTAGGAAGCCACATTTTCTGCACAGATTATGAAATGAAATTTATGGTTCTATTCAATAAACATGGCATATTCATACAAATCAAATATGACCCCCAAACCCCAATAAAATATAATAGTAAAATCTACAAACGTATCATAAATTTCAGTAAAAGTTTATTCCTCAGCGCTCTCAACACCATTTGGCAATGCTTTCTATAACAGACTCTTCTGTGTCGGACCAAAAAAGTAACACACAGATGGCCCTCCCAGATATACAGTGAACAATGGGTTAACTTGCTCAATGCAAGGATCTCAATAACATTTACACATAGATAAAATGACTTAGTGATTTAGTTTGTTCTGTCAGAGCACAGTAGGGTGTCCTCCTAAAATTTCTATTCAGGAATTTTCTTTCTTCCCCTTTTTTTCTTTACCCTTCCTTCCTTCCTTCCATTTTTGGAGCTTGGCACAAGCTTGTTATATTGATCCCCTTCTCATATCAACACCAGTATTATTCATTCTCTACATACAATCTCATGAGCCATGAAACAACATTTGCTTCCAAAATTGCTATTCAGCATTCTACCTTTCTGAAAAACATCCTCCTTCATTTCTTTTGTTATATGATAATACTCAGTTTTAGAGATCTACAATTTTAATGATTATTTTATGATTTATTACTTTACCAATTTTTTGTGACTTCTTGGCTATGTTAATTAATAAAGGTATTATAAATGCCTTTTTTGAAAAAAAAATATACTAATGGATCAGTATGGCAACAGACATTAAGGCCATTTCCACACTATACTGTTATAGTGCTATTATTCCACTTTCAACATCCTGTGGAATTCTGGGGTTTGTAGTTTACTGAGACCAAAGAGCTCCCTGGCTGAGAATTCTAAAGGCCCCACCCTACACTGCAAACCCCAGGATTCCATAGGATACTTAAAGTGGAATAATAGCACTATAACAGTGTAGTGCAGAATGGCCCAAAAATACATGCATCTTTACTCCAGGGTTTGCATAACTTCCTTCTGTTACAGATCCCATAAACAGTGAATTTCCTGCACTGGACCTCTATTCTTTTCCAGCTTTTCTTTCATTCCCTCATCTCTGGCTTCCCATCTTTTGTGTCTACCCTCCCCATTTTTGTATGAGGAGGGTGTAATCTTGATCCAGCCCATAGAATTATTATTTTTCAGCTGATATTTGAGAAATTCTGGAGCCAAACAAGCCACTCCTAAAACTATGTTGTAGGATGAAGAAGCCCCAAGCTATTTGGAGAAGTAAATATTTCAGCTAATACATTTATGGACATGTGAATGATTTTGAAAGGAGTGCAGGAGTCAGGCTGTAGAAAACTGCTGTAATGTGCTCCTGGTGAGAAACTTTCATTAACAGAAAAGTAGCCATAATTGTTGTAGCAGGTTCAGTTTTCAAGTGGCCTTAAGGCATGGAACTATGGACGTTGTTTCTTAATAATGGCACCATCACTGTTGATAGAAAAAACTGTTGGAAGCATACATTTTAATGTATGTCAGAAAGGCGTGAATGTGCAGATTAGTTTCATGATTTCGGCAGAATGACAGGTTGTAATGGGTTCTTTGGAGCCTGTAAGTAACCTATGTTGTCAAAAACTTATTGTGTGACTTTCTAGGGTCCAGCAGCAAAGCCCTAACAGGGAATTATAGGCACTTACTGTCACCCAGAATTGCAAAAAGGAGATGGATTGACTGACTAAATGCCTCAGATCAGCATTGCCCAATTCAATGCCCTCCTGTGGTGCTAGACTACAAGTCCCATCATCTCAAACCATATGGGATGACATATGGGAGTAGTAGTCCAGCATTATGGGAGAATTCTGGGTTCCTCAGATGTTGATCCAGAAAACAAAGCTATTTATTTTGTGTCCTTTCTTCTGCTTTGTTATTCAGTTATTATTTTTTATATACTGGCAAAGTGCTATCCTGATGTGACTTCACTCTTCTATTTTTTCCCCTCTACATTCCTGTCAATACATTTATTTTACCCTTTTAAAGAATGACAGGAGAGCGATATAGATAGATAGATATAGATATAGATAGATATATCAA
Source organism: Ctenosaura bakeri (assembly GCA_948474755.1). Classification (NCBI taxonomy): domain Eukaryota; kingdom Metazoa; phylum Chordata; class Lepidosauria; order Squamata; family Iguanidae; genus Ctenosaura; species Ctenosaura bakeri. The sequence goes on along the minus strand of CAOLHI010003858.1, from coordinate 131,380 downwards.
ATGGGATAAACCCACTGAAATAAATGGGAATTAAGTTACACATTAATAGCTTCCTCTTTTTAAATGGCTCCTAAATTGTTGTGATATTGGCAGAGCTTGGAAGTAATGTGTTGTTTTTGTAAAATAATATAGATGACATGGTTATTCTCCCCATTTATAATGAGAGGGAAAAACAATGTTTTGGGGGTATTTTGAGTCCACCACCAAAAAATCAGCTATTTTTTCTTACTTTGCAGATGAATTTTGAAAGGAGCTGAAAAGTTATGAGAAAGTAATTATTAATAAAGTGAATAATGAAAATAGCTACTTTTAATTCTGATTGCAATGTTAATAAGCTCCATTAGGGGGAACACAACAAGTTAAATAATCTCCTATCAGATTGTATTCAATCAGCTCCTCCCACTAATGAAACTCTCTAGAACACAATTTGGGGATACACTGTGATGTTGGAGGGATGAAAAAAGCAGAAAATTCTTTTTGCAGCTAGAAGTCTGTTGTTACAATGTTAAATTTTCCCATTTTTTTAAAAAAATCAGGTTAAAGTTTTTTAAATTAATTTAGTAAGTAATTTTATAAAACCAATCAATCACTATTTGAAGAGCAATGGGCTTGCCCCCTCTTTCATTTACGATCTTATTTCCTCCTCCGTATACCATTGGGTTTTAGTGATATTGATTCATTCAGTACCAGCTCAGCTGAAATTTCTGAGAATAAAATGTTCTGAGAAATTTCCTCAGGATTTTGTTTTTCAGACTGTTGAAGAATTCAGCTCCATCCAGTGGAGGTTATATCCAGATTTCAATGGTATTCTTTTGCTAAATCCCACTGCTTTTGCATAAATGGGTAGCCCATCTTTCACTAGCCCTCCCCTCCTGCACCCTAAAAACCTGCTCCAGATTTCTGGGAAACCAAAAGTGCCCCCCTCCCATGGAAGGCTGCAGCACGAGCCTTCCAATTCTACCACTATTAAATATCAAAGTACACCTATGGACATTAACCTACACAAAGAAATCCCCTTGTACTCAATTTTGCTGTTTGCTAATAGGCTGGAAACTTGGGGAAGCCAATTTTGCTTAGCCCTACAAATAACTTCCACTGAAGGAATTTAAATTGGAGTGTTAGACCAGGCAGTGGTTTCATTATCTGGGAAGCCTGCTACATAAGTTAAAGATATATGCCAGTCCATAGCCACCAATGGTGAATACACCACCAAACCAATTGCAAGACCACTACAATCAATTGCTGAACAATAAAGAGCAGTGGCTTCCATTTGAAGAGTGTTCTTTTTAATCACTTGCCTACTTCTCAAACTGCAAGAATATTTTGGCCTTATTAAACCTTCTGCACTTCCTACAAAGTTGTTTGGTTGCAGCTGCTTCTCAGAAATCATTCTTAGTGGTGAAAGCAGCGCACAGCTTGGCTGGTAGGCCTTAGTTCCATTCTGAACAAAGGATTTTTAAAGTGGAAGAAATTCTCTTCGACTCGCCTGAGTGGCTGGGTTGACATTCCAGGAAAGAAAGAATCCCATTCCTATTGTCTGTTTGTGATGGTGATTCTTGTGCAGTCTTAATTGTTCTGTCTATCCCTGCTATCTGGGTGACACCCAAAACATAATGGTGCAGTTCGAGGCTTCTTCAGGTTTTTGACTTTGAGAAAGGATAAACAAAATCCTTTAATACAGACTGACTCTTCTTCTATTTAAAATTCATGGTATCCAGATTTCAATAAACTTAACTAATGTGTTCTTTCTTTCAGAAAGATACAGCTTTAATATTTAAATTTTTCACTTTGAGCTACATTTTACTTTCCTGCTGAAAAAAATCCATAAAAGTTTTAATGCAAATTATGTCAAACATTATTGCAACTTTTACTTCAGCAAATTATGGATTCCCTGCCTTGATTCCATATGAAGAATGATTTATTCCACCAGCTTAGGAACTGGACCAAAGTCTTCAAGAGAAACAAAATTTATGAGTTTAAGGTGTCCTTATTAAATATAACTTCTTTTAATTATGAAGTTAATGCTGCAAATATGTAATTAACAGAGTCTTTTCTGGCTAATGACTATCCCGTATGAATGTGTTTGCCAGTTCTTCATCTCTGGCCCCACAATCTAAGATGGACTTTTATGGACACTCTTCAAGAAACTGTCACTGAGTTCCCAATTCTGCTATCCACCCCCGTGACAGAGCGTCATCACCTCTTCCCACCTCTGCTGATCTGCAGTATAAAAGTGCTTCCACTTCAGAATCTGATTCTGAAGCCTTGATTTCACCCCATCAATCATCTCTTGACAGTAATGAAAGTGGAACAGTTATTGTAAGAAGCGTACTCAAAGTTTGTCTCTGTTAAAAAAAAAAGATGCCCCTTTTAACCACAACTGAAAATTGACATGAAGATAACTAGAGGAAGCTTCTCTTTTATAAATGTGAGCTAACATTCTGTTAGTCAGTTACAATGTCCTGAGTTAGATTTAGGACATCGTAACTACTTTCTATTCTCATTAGTGATAGTGGCACTATTGTCATGACTGTAAATGAAAAAAGCCCCACCTCAAAAGCCAGTCAGCCATCCAGAGCAATGGAGGTCTGTGCTGTTGCCAACTGAAATGCTTCAGGATGACATGATCAATCCCTTCCCACCTCCAGTGAGGAGTAGAAGCAAAGACATATGTGGGGACTTGTCACAATCCTGCATCACATTCACCCACTTGTGGTGGTGGGGAGTGGTCACATCATCTTGAAGCACAGCCCTCCATTGCTCCACATGGCTGGCTGGCTGGCTTAGAAGGTGGGTTTCAGGGGCCATATGGTGAGTTGAAATGCAGCTATGACACTTTGGCTACATGTTTGATACAAGATGCCAGATATAGATTTGACCAGACTTTTCTAGAGAGGTAGTCTGATCTAGTCAATAATGATCATTTGGCCAAAATAAGACAGGCAGTTGGATCCAGCTGTTTGAAAAAAGATTTTCTTACCTCTCCTCTTGAAGCCTTTCTTGCCAACCTGAAAAAGCTATATAGAAGGTCAATAACCCTGATGAATTGACCAAGGTGTAAGGGAGACAGGATCCACAAAAAAATGAACAAAGGGACCATCTGTGAGCTCAGTTGTTATACTAGCAGAAGGCAGATCCTTGATCCAACCAGAGCATGATAAAGATATTTCTCGAGTTGGATCTAGAGCTTAGAAAAGTACCTCCCCAAATCTTGGCTCTTGAGGAATTCTGGAAGAAGTAGTCCAAAACAGTACATGTGCCAAGCTTCAGGCCAGGGCATATAGCTGTGATTTGGAAAACTTCTTATAATGCATTGAATAAATCAACAGGTGCACATGGATAACTTACAACAATTGGATGGACAACTATGGCAGAGGAAAATCCTGGAGATTTTTTCCATCAGACTGAACAAAATATCTACATGTTGTTTTACCTGTCTAAATTCACACACACAATTTTACATCATTAATTTGCCTTTACTGTTTAGCCCAAACTTGGAATACAAGAACTTTGGGTGACAGAGTACACTTCCTTTTATTCATTTTTTGCATATTCAGTTTATGTTGTTTTTGCTCTTTTTTGTATTTTCTCTTTTATGTGCACTATTTTCTTCTTGTGTGACATTTTACTGTCACAGAAAAAAAATTTAAAATACACACACAGACACACATGCACACATATATCCCACAATAAACTCCAGAGAGAATTTCCAAAACAACCACTATTATTTCTTTCACTCTATTAAGCTCATTTTGTCCTATCTCTTTGCAGCTAGATGGTCAACTGCAACATGCATAGCTATGGACAGACAGAAGAAAGCATTCTGGAATACTCAGTTCCCCCAGTCATCACTACTGGCTCTCTCTAGGCATCCATTAGTCCGCTAACTCCATTTTGCAACATTTAGCATTATTTACCCAGGACCAGTTTTCCTCTTTTTACTATTAACAAACCACCTTTGCCTTTCCTGCACTTTTATGTTGCAGTCTCTTGAGATAACAGACTGGTATGACACCACAATGGTGGTTTGTCACATCTTCAGTATTATAGAATCAAAGAATCACAGAGTTGGAAAGGATCACAAGGGCCATCTTGTCCAGCTGAATCTCATGCAAGAATCCACAGCTAAAGCACTCCTGAGATTGTCATCCAACCTCTGTTTAAAGACCTCCAAAGCTTCAATGGGATCTTGAAGACTGAAGTCAATTCCTAGACTCCAAGCCAGATGCAAAAGATTGCCAGTTCTCCTGGAGAGAAAGCCCAGGTTCCTAATAATACCAGGGTTTGCATTTATCCAACATTGTATTTATCCAGGTCACCGTGGGCCACACACTATATGAAGCCTATGAGCCTATGTTGCTCAATTCCTCCCCTTCCATTTCAGTATTATTCTAGCATCAGCAGGAGCTGACTTTCTCTCTATCTAGTAGGGGAAAGCAGCAATCTTTGGGAAAGCTGAAACTGAAGGAAAGTCTTATCTGGACAAAATCCCTGGCCATTTCTGCCCTACACTGTTATAGTGCTATTATTCCAACATCCCATGGAATTCTGGAGTTTGCTGTTTACTGAGGGCAAAGAGTCTCTGGCTGAGAATTCTCAATGCCCCTCCCTAAACTGCAAACCCCAGGATTCCATAGGATGTTGAAAGTGGAATGATAGCATTATAAACAGTGCAGGGCAGAAATGGCGTCTGATGAGGTACTAGGGTTAACTCTTTGTCCCCCATTCTCCCCCATGTTCTTGATTGGTCCTTCAGCCTACAATTTGCACCAGGAAACAAAACTCTTTGGATGTGTTTTGATTCTTTCCTCAAAGGCCCCTCCCTAAACTACAAACCCCAGGATTCCACAGGATGTTGAAAGTGGAATAATAGCACTATAACAGTCTAGTGAGGAAATAGCCTTGGACTGTTTTCCCCAGAAAAATAGTCACCTGCAAGTTGTTTCACCCTCATGGCAAAGTATATGGATGTTCATATCTTTTTCAAGGCAGAATAAAATCAGCTTGAGAAAAGGCATTCTCTTGGAAAGTGGTATCAGAGGAAAAGATTAAGAAGCTTTTCTTCCCAAATCAGTTTTCCCTTCTTTATTGTTAACAGCCCTGAAAAAGCCTCACAAAACATGCACCATACCTCCCCCCTGCAAAAGTATATGTAGCACAAAACAAGCTGAAGATTTACTGAAGTATTTCTTGAAATCTATTTTTTGTTCTGGAATAGGAAAGTTCTCTGCATCAATGAGTGATTGTGATCTATAGATGGATCCTAGTCAACTATGGCCTCTAACCCAGATACATCCCATGGACAAAGTCAGCTTTTTAAAAACTCTATACTGGTCTTAGAAAACCCAGAGGTTTTTTAAAAGTCTAATTCCTGCCTTATGGAGTAAGAAGGGGGAAAAAGTAAGAGGGACATAGGAAAGGAAAAGAATAGAGATCATGTATGCAAAAGAGAGACTGAGGGAGAAAGAAAAAGAGAGAGTGAGAACAAAAATGAATTTAGGCTGGAGAAGAGATAACCGAGAGGTGATATGTTAGCCATCTTTAGATACCTGAACAGCTGTCACGTGAAAACTGAAGCAGGTTTGTTTTCTGCTCTTCCAGAAGGAACATCCTGAACTACATGAGTCACATCATAAGGAAGGAGATTCCAACTACACCTTTGAAAGAACACCCTAAAGGTATGTGTGGTTTTGAAGTGGAGGCAACTCCCTTGCATGATGGTGGACTCTCCTTTATTGGAAGCATTTAAACAGAAGTTGGGTGGCAACCTGTCAGGGCTGCTTTAGTTGTGGATTACTGCCTTGGTGATGCTTGAGCTAGAAGACTTTTGTGTTCTTTTCGAGCCCCACAGTTCTACAATGGATGTATGAGAAAGTGCATGAAGATTGACTCTGGCTTCAAGCATTTTCCATCTTCCTCTACAAAAATCTAGTGGAGGAACTATTATAATTTATACCACCAAGATTTTTTAAAAAAAAAGATAAAATCCATAATATTATTTTGGACTGGATCTAGGCTCAGGCCATTTCCTCACTAGTCTGTTATCATGCTATTATTCCAGTCTCAACATCTTATGGAATTCTGGGGTTTGCAGTTTAGGGAAGGACCTTTGAGGCAAACTCCGGGCATCCATAGGATGTTGAAAGTGGAACAATAGCACGATAACAGTCTTATGCAGAAATGGCCTTAGTTTTGTTTAATGTAGACCCATTACAATCAGTGGAATTCAACTAATACAACTTAAACCAAAATTCAAAGGGTCCCTTCTGCAACCTAAGAACTACCCAGAAATTAGCACTGATGGATTTCCATTCTTCAAAGCTAAGAATCCAAACTCAGACTGAATTCTAAAAGAAAGGGAATCATGCATGTGCTGCTGGACTGCAACTCTAATCAGCCAGCCCTAGCCCCCACATCTCCTGTTGGGTATACTGGGATCTGTAGTACAGCACCTTCCGGAGCCCTGCACGAGTCCTAAACCTGTACTAGCAGATGCTCAGCCCTGGATACAGTCCTACATTTGGAAATAATGTTTTGACCTCCTCGTCCCTGCAAATACCAATAAAATTAGAAAACATTTTGTAAATTCTAACATGATTCATTTGCAAACTGAAGTCTTTTGCGACTTGGAACATAATCACAAATGTGTGCCTGTATTTCTGACTATATTGAAGTTGTATATTCAAACATCAGTTAGCAAACAGGATAGAATTTATGAAACCTTTCCCAATTACATGCACACACATGGACATGCATGTGCACGCACACATACACACTGACCCCAACATAATCATAAACAGAGATGTATATATGAGTGATACTGCTGTTTTTTTATAGACCAAACTGCTTTTGGAAATAAAGTAGACTAAACAAGAAAGATCTGAATAAAATCCCCATTTTAAGTTTATAAATTTAGTTTCATTATTGAATCCAGCTAATTAATTGAACGAACAAACTAAATGTATAGTAAATACATTGTTTTCTGTTTCCACTGATTGGATAAAAAGGACATGGCTGAAGATTCATAGAAAATATAATGGGCTTTCAGTATTCAGGGGAAACATTCAACCACCATCAGGCTGCAAATGTTTTTGTAATCACACACACACACATATATATACACACACACCAATCTTCAGGTTTTATAAAATCTATCTGTGGGTGTTCTCTTAAGGAGGAGGGAAGGAGAGGGGAAGAGAGGGAGAGAAAGTCTAGATTGTATTAAAAATATATGATTGATTTAAAATTCATTGCCCAACCTGCAATATTTTTGTAGCATTTGTGAGTATTGATCATATATCTTAAGATTTTATTAAAACGGGACCCTCAATTTTCCACAAAAAGGATATAAATCTTTTAAAAGAAGTGATTGCTTAATTAATCACAGGATAAAGTGAAGCCAGTGTGGAGAACCAGAATGATTAAATAAGAGCCAAATGAAACAGTAGGTAGTTCACAGGACTGGTGATCGTTCCTTCCCCACACCAAACAAATAGTAAGTAATTTTATGGAATCTGTGAGCACATCTAGACATCTGTCCAAAATGGAAATGTTACGTGTTTGGACTACAGTTCCCAGAAACCTCCAGCCAACATAGCCAATAGCTATGCTGGCTAAGGGATTCTACAACTTGTAGCCCGAAAGGTAACTTTCCCTGTCTCAGACATATGCCATATTATCATTACAGGTACAGATACCCTGTTTCAATTGGGCAGGAACACTCTGAATTAATCCTCTGTTATTCTACATTTTCAGCTGCTTTTAAAATAACCCAGTTTCTCTCTCCTCCTCCCACTTTCCTCCCGTTGTCCTCAGCTTATTTTCTATTGCTGCACATTGAATTTAAAGTGTAGAAGTAGTTTGCACTCAACTCAAGAGTGGGGAGAGGAAAGGAGAGAGTAGGCACTTGCCCTTCCATGTAGGCTAAGGCAAAATCAAACTGTGGCAGTCTCTCCTGGACCATTTCCGCACTAGACTATTATAGCGCTATGATTGCACTTTCAACATCCTATGGAATCTGGGGTTTGCAGTTTAGGGAGGGGCCGGCCTGCCCCTCCATAAACTGCAAATCCCAAGATTCCATAGGATGTTGAAAGTGTAATCATAGCGCTATAACAGTCTAGTGCAGAAATGGTCCTGGTTTGTGGGTTCTTCTTCATGAATATGTTTTGCCATCTTGTTTCATCTGTAAAGTGTTGAAAAGTTTTCCTTCTTTCCAGAAGTGGCCTAATGGAAGATCATTTTTGTCAGGGCTAATTGTCTAGTGCCTTCTGCTGCAAATCCATGCTCTCTACTTTACTGAAATAGGTTTTCAGCTTTGAAAAAAAAGTGATACTGAAAGTGTGTTTAAAAGTAAACAACAACATTGTGTCCTTCAAGTATGCTGCACTACAAGTCCCATAATTGCCAGAAAGCATGGTCAAGAGCTGTCTTGGCTGGGGATGATGGAGCTTGGGGAAGCTTATGTTAAATACATAATTACACAAGTAGCATTTCATATAATTAAAAAGAATTGCTTTTTTGATGGGGAAAGGGAAGAGAAAAGGGTGTCCCACAAGTGGGAAAAATATACACTGTGTGAGGATGTGGCGCCCCAGTTGTGGAAAGCCCTCCCTTGGGAGGCCCAATTAGTGCTGACATTGGCTTCACTCTGGTGCCAAGCTAAAGCATGGCTTTTCATTAAAAAGAATCACAGAATCACAAAGTTAGAAGAGACTACCAAGATCATCCAGTCCAACTCCTTGCCATTCAGGAACACACACAATCAAAGCACTCCTGACAGATGACCATCCAGCCTCTGTTTAAAACCCCACAAAGAAGGAGCCTCTGTCATAATCCAAGGCAACATATTCCACTATCAAACAGCTTTTACAATCAGGAATTTCCTCCTCAAGTTTAGGTGGAATCTCTTTTCCTGTAGTTTGAATCCAAACTCAACTGCAAACCCCAGGATTCCATAGGATATTGCCACGGCAATTACAATGGAGTGAAAGCACTATGACTGTGCCATGTGATAGGGCCCTTAATTGTTTAATATGCTTTTATTCTGTTTACCCTATTTGCTGGCCTATAAGACTCACTTTTTTTCCTGAAAAATACTGTTTGAAAATGAAGTGCGTCTTATACACCAGTGCATCTTAGACATTGGTAAATAGTATTGGCTGGCATATAAATGGCGTGTGTCTTATATGCTGATGTGTCTTATATGCCAGCATTCTGTCCTGAGATCCTATCATACAGGGAAGGATGTAAGCATTTCAAAAATAAATAAATAGCTAGACAGACAGACGGATAACCAGTGGTAGATGCTGCTGCTATTTGCAATACAAAGGCCCAAGGAAGAATGTGGTTTAAACTCCACAGGAAAAAGTCCTAGCTCCAGTTTGACGCTTTATTTGGAAATTCCTGAGGAACCAACCTCAAGAGTGTGATGTTTCGGTAAACCTGATTTGGCCTAACTTGCCCTGAATTTTGCTAGCAGTTTAATGGAATGGAAAAAGCCATAGGTTGTCATAAGCAAGTTTTTGGTGTATTACTTGTCCCAGACAGATGAAGTTTTTAAATAGAACAGTCCTCTTTCTCAGAGGCCTGCCTTAAAGTAAAACTGGGTAAAGGCTGTAGCTTTATGGTAGAGACTCAGAGCTAGGGAAGTTTACCTTATTTGGAGTGCAGCTCCCAGAATTCCCTGCATGATTAGTCCTCTGTGTAGAGTGCATGCATGTTTGGAATTCTGCTTCAGTCCTTAACATTTACAAGATGGTCTGGAAAAGACCCATATCTGAAATCCTGAAATCCTAAGGCCATTTCCTCCCTACACTGTTACAGTGCTATTATTCCACTTTAAGTATCCTATGGAATCCTGGGGTTTGCAGCCTAGGGAGGGGACTTTAGAATTCTCAGCCAGAGAGCTCTTGGGCCTCAGTAAATTGCAAACCCCAGAATTCCACAGAATGTTGAAAGTGGAATAATAGCTCTATAACAGGGTAGTGTAAAAATAGCTTAAGTCAAGGAAGACAATGGCCCTTTTCGCATTAAGTCTTCTCGCGCGAGCGGGGGAGGGCGGCTCGCGCAAGAACCTTCTCCGGGAGGCTGCCGCTTCCCCCGTCCTTCCTTCCGCAGGCGAAGGAACGAGCGGGGAAGCGGAAGCCTCCTGGAGGCGGCAGCAGCTCGCGTGTCCGTCCATTCCCCCCCGCGCGCGCAAGAAAGGCACTCGTCCCGTCCGCTCCCCCCGCGCGCGCGAGAGAGAAAGGCGCTCGTCCCGTCTGCCCCCCCGCGCGCGTGAGAGAGAAAGGCACTCGTCCCGTCCGTCCCCCCACGCGCGCGCGAAGCAGGACGTGTCGCATCCATCGCGCTAGCGCCCCTTCCCTTCCCTTCCTTCCGCAGGGGCGGAGGGAAGGAAGCGCGACCCAGCCGGCTCCCGGATGCTCCGCACGAGAAGTAAGTGTGCGCGGGCGCCGGGAGCGTTGCGCGAGCACGGGTGATTTTCGCTTCGAAGCAAAAATCAAAAAACCCGCGCTCGCGCCGCTTCAGCCCCGTAAGCCCAGTGGAAGTGGGAGTGCGTCGTGCGGAGCGACGCTCCCACTCCCGTGAGGCTCACGGGGCTGTCACGCGAGAAAAGGCCCGTGCGAAAAGGGCCAATACCGAGGGTGTTTCCGCACTAGATTGTTATAGTGCTATTATTCCACTTTCAACCTCCTGTGGAATTCTGGGATTTCTAGTTTCCTGAGGCCAAAGAGCTCTCTGGCTGAGGATTCTAAATGCCCTTCCCTAAACTGCAAAACCTCAGGATTCCATAGGAGGTTGAAAATGGAATAATAGCACTATAACAGTGTAGTGCAGAAAGGCTCCAAGTTAGGTAGATCAATGGTCTAACCTGGTCTAGCTGCTTCCAAAGCATGGAAATCTAATAAACAAATGAATAAATGAGGTGAGTTTGGACCAATGCTCCAGTACCAAAGTTTGGCAACTTTTAGTATAGTATTTCCATTAGATAGTTCCTCTATGTATTTGCATAGTAAGTTCTGGTGGGTTTTCTTTTTTCTTGTAATGATAGCTGTCAAATCTCTTATGCCTTATAATGTTCTGTTCCATAATTAGTTTGGAAGCCTGTGATTGTTTGCATTTAAGTCAGCAAATAGAGGCTGCCAAGCCATTTGAGCAGAAAAGTTGTCATAATGGCTTCCGATTAGTGCTTGCTGATTTATTTAATCTCTTTTGATCAAGCTGCAACTCTCAAACAAACACACTAGACCAATACAGGGTTTCTAAAAAGAAAGAGCAAAAGCTATTAGTAGGTTGCTTGTGGGGCATGGTAAATATATATGGTTTTGAAGATCAGAGGCTATGCAAGGCCAATTATTCTTTTATAGTCTAGTGACTTCTGAAATAGCCTTTATAAATGCTGTAAGATAGTCACTTTGATTAAGAACATTCTGTGTGCAGGAACAATGTAATTTAGTGGGCACTATCGTATCTAACCAATGCTGTGAAATTATGGTTATTTTAAGAACATACGTAGCACACACATGATTTCTTCTCATTATGCATGAGGATATCCACTCTGTCACATAGTTGTAATTCTAAAAAATATGAATGGATAATCAGCAGCTGCCAAAATATTTGTTTGCTTTCTCTTTCATTTTCTCTTTACTCTCTGCAGTATGTCCACGCTACTTATATTCTCATTCAGTTACACTTGGAGCATTCTCTTTTCTCCAATATTTTGTGTACAGAATCCTATCCTGAGCCTCCAATACAGTTTGAGATCCAGTCCTATATTGGTTTATTTAGAAGTAAGCCTCAGTGAGTTCAATGGGATTCAGTTACAGCTGTGTTTTTAGATAGCACCCTAGTTTTGTCTTTTGCGAACAGAAATAACAAATTTTAAAGCTAACACAGAACACCATTTCTCACATTAGAATCATAGAATCATACAGTTGGAAGAGACCCCAGGGGCCATCCAGTCCAACCCACTGCCATGCAGGAAGTAGTAATTCGAATATTGATTGCAGCTAGGAATAAATGACAAAAAGTACCAATATTATTGCTGCATATCCAGCAAGAGGGATAGTTATCACTATTTATTCCTTGAAGTTTAAATAAGGTGATGTACTGTTTCTTTAACAATTTGATATTTTTCCTCTATATTTCATTTTTATGCATATAATAGCCAAACATATGTTTAAAAAAAAACAGAGCCCAGAGATTAACTGTAAACAAATTAAATTATAAAGATAAGCGAAAGATAGTTAGAGTGTTCTCTTGCAAAATTGGTTCAAGTATACATAATCAATGGCACTGGTGCACCAAGGCATGCCCTCTTAGAAGATCATAACCATTAACTGTTCACTGTATTGTGGAGCACTGAGGCTAAATTCAGCCCCAGCCTCATTCCTATACAGCCAATTGGTGTGATTACTATTTTCTATGCACAGCTCTGTGTGGTAAAGAGGTGGTGTATAGGCAACACCTGTTTGTGTGCTTAGTTCATTTTCTAGCTGTGGATACACACAAAGAAGATTGTTCTTCTCTGTGTAGTGACTCTGGTTGTAAAGAATTATAATAATTATTATTAATAATAACAATTTTTTTACTTGTTACCTGCTTCTCCCCAGGCTCAAGGTGGGGTACAATATATGAATTCAAGATAAATTATCTAAATAGGTCTGTTTTGCAAACCCAAATAAAACCAGCAGGATTCACTCAGATATTGAAAAGGTTAGAATTCTCGAAATCTGGCAGATGGATTTTGGAGGCTGAAGTCCCAGAAGCTAACTTTTCGAAACTCTGGACTTATTATTTCATTGGTCATTGAATTTTTTGTTGTCCACTGAAAATTTGTTTCAGTTTTTTTTCCCCCTCCCACTAGCTTGCATTAGGAAATATAAACACAGGGCACATAAAATGGAACATTTCCATTCACAAGCTAAAGTAGTCTTGGCAGTTTTAAGTGTCTCTATTGCACAGTATCAAGTAATTATTCAAGAATAGCAATTGTTGATCACCATGCCTGAGATCTTAGATATGTACTCAGTTATGATCTCTTTCCTGATCTGACCCCCAAAGCCCACTTAAAATGTGGCCGGCTTCACTGAGAGATGGAGTTCTGTGGTGCTGGCAAGTTGGGCACTTGGGCATGCAACCATCTCCAAGAACAAGATGGGACCCCTAAGGGATCTTGTTGCACTTTCTAACAGGATGCCAGACCACATTTATTGAAAAAATGGGTCATCAGGGAATACTATGCCAATGACACTTTCAAAGATTTTTTGCTGTTGTTGCTGCTGCTGCTGCTGCTTCTCCTCCTCCTCCTCCTCCTCTTCCCTACTACTACTACTACTGCTGCTACTGCTGCTACTAAGCAGGTTTGGAAGAGTCATCCATCCAAACAAAAGAAGACTCCAGGCTGGCATGGTTTTTCCAACAAAGTACGTTTCCTGCCCAGACAATATTTCTAAGTCTCTCTGAAATGAAGGTACCACATGCAGTAATATAAAATTTAATAGCACTTTCTCTGATGTTGACATTAATTGAAATTTGCGGACCACTCTTCCATGTACTGTTCCAGCATTGTTCATCTAATTGTCTGTCAAAATCTTTGTTCCAGGCTTTTGTATAACTTGGCAGATCCTTAGTGTTAACTTCCAACAACCAATCATGAATTTTTGAGCTAAGCCTTTTGGAATATTAATTGAGAATTGAAGAAGTTTTCAGAATTTGTCTTCCTGCAGAGTGAACTGAGTTTAAAAAAAATTAACTCAGAATTGAAAATGAAATTGTTCACTCGAAGAACGTATTTACATGAAGTGCATGAAGAGAAAATTACTCTATGGAAGCTTATGACTTAAAGAGAAGTAGAAGAAGGCAGCTTCCTCTTGGCCCTATGTCTGTGTGCACCTGTGGATCTTCTATCTCAAGAAGAAGAAATGTGATATGAAAGGTGAGGCAACTGGACCATTTTTGTGCTGAGAATAATGAGAGAGAGACTATAGAGGGCTTTCTCTCTCACTTGTCTTTTTCAACACCTTTGTCGCCCTGTTATTTGTTGTAAAAAAAAAAAAGCAGGTTTGACCAGTGTTTTCACTTGGCTGTTCTTAACCCATTTGAGAGGGCTCTGTCTATGTTTGACAAGGTGCATGTGTGGGTTTGTCTGTGAGCTGCCAAATCTCCAAGTTCCAGAGAAGATGTGCTTGTTATCCTAAAAGGTGGGGTTTCTCCTTATAATTTGGGGAATTATTAATCCTGTGAGAGGTGAGTAACAGCAGGATATTTTCACCTGTGCATACCAGTACTAACTGTAGAGATGACTCCAGTTAAAATTTGAAAGAGATATTTTATTGGAAATTAATACATAAGAAAGCAAGTAATCTCATGAACCACACAAGGCTACTGAAGGAAAAGGGGGAAAAGTTGGCTAGAAAAGATTTTGTGTGGAAGGAGTGATTTTACTAGTCCTGGAGCAGAAGATCAAAGAAGAGTGGCTCAAACAAGAGTTTGAGGGCAACGTAGAGGAACGGGAGTCTGGAGTACTTTGTGACACCCAAAGTCCTAGCAAATTGCCAAAGTCAGAGCTAGGGTTTAAATTTCCTACCTTGAAGAGTAGGAGAGCAAACAAAAGGGGGTCCAGATGGGCTGATTGTCTTACTTTGGGTGACAAAACATCGATGGGACTCCTGACAGCATCTTAATGTCTTGTGCACAGCAGGGGTGCTTGCCTCTTTCACCTGGGCAGTTTCACTTACTGTTTTCTTGGTTGCCTGTACTATTGAACGGATTGTTGGAAACCCATTAACACCAGGCTTTCCTGCCTTATCCTCTTGACATTATGACCTGGCCATGCTGAGGCTCTCCTAACATGCTTACAACCAGTGTCCTGCTTATCTTATGTTTCCCAGTCATAACTGTCCAGTTTTTACATGAAAATTATATTTCTTGCCAACTTTGCTATCCCACAGGATCCGGTGTTTAAGGGGTGGTAAGATGAATACCTCTGTGGCAATGAACTATTTTATTTCTACTTGCTTATGAAACAACCCCTACACTTGTGTCTTGTCTTTGACTAAGACACTGCAGTCAGATTAGGAGTAAGTTGAAGCTGAGCACACACAGCTCTGCAAGAAACACAGCTAACAAACAAGCTAAGTAGAAGTAATATATATTCTTATCCCATGATATTCCAATTATTTCTTTTTAAATCA
This sequence comes from Ctenosaura bakeri, assembly GCA_948474755.1. Lineage (NCBI taxonomy): Eukaryota > Metazoa > Chordata > Lepidosauria > Squamata > Iguanidae > Ctenosaura > Ctenosaura bakeri. The sequence goes on along the minus strand of CAOLHI010003858.1, from coordinate 116,183 downwards.
AAAGATATTTTGTGGGGGCAGAATGACACACTAAACTTTTCATTTTAAAACTAAACAATGCCACAATCCTTCAGAGGAAATGTACTTTGTCAATGACATGGCTCTGGGATAGTTAGCAAGAAATTCATAGTATATTGCCCTTGTGTGGTTCATGTTTAGTGGAACCTTCAAAGGAAAAAGGGTATGTCACTTTCCCATGGCTCCAGGATAAAATAGTCAAACCTTCACAGTAAGGTGTCTCCCACATGACTCATGTGTAATAAAACCTTCAAGCAAAAATAATGTTGCCTTGGCGTGACTCCAAACAATCAAATGTCTTCAGACAAATAATCAAATGTGAGCCTTGCAGAGCTGGTCACTAGGGACATAGATTCAACTGAACAGACAGAGGCACCTTCAGACTAGTTCAGAGCCTCCTGAGGCAAAGCATGTTCATCCCCTCTGAAGCCAACATAGCAAAATCTTGAGACATTCCTCCTTTCTCTAAGTTCATTACCCTGGTTTAGGGTAGTACTTCTCAAACGTTGACTCTCCAAATTCTTTGGACTTCATCTTTCAGAATCTCTATACATTGACTATGATGATGGAGGTTTCTGGGAATTGAAGTCTCAAAAAACGTGTAAGATCAAAGATTGAGAACCACCAGATCCTCTGAAGATGCCAGCCACAGATGCAGGTGAAACGTCAGGAAAAAATACTAATAGAACATGGCTTCAAAGCCTGGAAAATCCACAACAACCTATTGAGAACCACTGCATTTCAGAAAAGACCATGATTTCCAGTAGCTTTAAGGGATAGACTGGTCTTCATATTCTGCCTTTCTTCCGATTCTGTCTCAGTTTGCTTGTTCGTTTGCTTGTTGAATTTTGACAGTTACTTTTGTGAATCATTATTTTTATTCACCAGACCTTTACCTTGGCTGGTGTTTAGATCTGTGCATGTGTGCACATAGAATTTATTAGGCAGTGACTCTGTTTTCCATTTTGTCCCTGCCTTCTTTCTTTGTACCTTCAGTGAATCTCAAAATTCAAGCAGAACTCATATATATGAAATCTGTTGCGTGGAATAAGAGTGAAGGACCATTTTAAGCAAAAGAAAAGATGTTTATTCCAAGTATTATATTTAAAGATAGAATATATAACCTTGAGCTACTATAAATACTTCAGATAGTAGTAGTACTATGGAGAGTAAGAGCTTAGATTGTAAGAGGAAGGATGTGAAGTCATATCAGTCCAGGTGAGGAAAAAAAATCAGATTAGGCAAGACAAAGAGGAGATGCATCAGGTCACCTTAACTATCTGCCTACTGCCCTTGGTGGGCACATAAGACTTTTGTGCTGGAGTGATTGCACTCCACTTCCAACAAGTATCATAATATTGCTGACACAGTTCCTACTGCCAGGAGTTCCTTTCCACTCCAGCCATTGTTACCCTCAGCCCGCCAAGTTTCATTGTGATACTGGTGATGGCTGTTGATTGGCATACAAAAATGTTGACATAAGTAAAGGAATTAGGGTAGGAAAAATTTATTATAGTAAAGTGTAGGCACATTCAGCAGCATCCTATTACTTATTCAGAAATAAGGCTTACTGCCAAGTAAGTATATAAAGGATTGCAACCACAGTCTATCTTCAACAGAGGATGGCAATATACAGTGGCCTTCCATATTCACAGGGGTTCAAGTTTCAGAACCCTTTCAAAAGTGGAAAAACCACTAATAATCCCCCTCACAATCCTTCTTCCATTCCCCTCCAGAGATCCCACCTCCCATTCTCTTGCCTCCAGCCCCCGCGATCCCAAGGGGAAGAAAAATAACAAGGTAAAGGGCTTACCTGTACTTTCCCCTCAGAAGGAGAAGAGGAGAGTGCTGAATTCTAGTGTTCTAGCTATTTCTGGTCACCATCTTGAGAAAGGAGACTCCTCCCAGTGGGGAGTAGGAGCAAAGAAAGCACCTGACCAATCAGCAGACATTACACAGCAGAATGTGCAGCCAGGTGGCAGAGAGGACACACTTCCAGCAGTGGGGTGGAGACTTTTCTCACCGAAAAGGAAAAAATGTCCATTTGAAACACAAGCTTCACAAGTCTGGGGTGAAGAATGCAAGGGATGGGAGGAGGAAAATTGGAGGGGGGAGGAAGGAAGGCAAGCACATGCCTTGTAAATAATCAAATTCACGGTCAAACCTGTGAATGTGGAGGGAGGACTGCATTGACCTACCTGGAAATGACTCAGTTTTCCTGACCTGCCTTAGAAAAGAATAGTCTGTTATGTGGCCTGTTCTCAGTGGGTTGCTCCCACATCCCTTAACTAATAAAGTCAGTTTTAGTTATGCATCTAGTATTTGCATGGGTTTCTGTTCATGCTGCTCATACCTTCCAGCTATCCTGATTTGACAGGGACAGTGTTGATTAGTTCTCTCTCATCCCACTTTTTCAGCTACTTTTAAAATATCTGTTTCTCTCTCCTCCTCCCACTTATACCCTTTGTCCTCACCTTACTTCAGTTGTGCAAAATGAGTTCACCTGTCCCTGCTGGAAGGTATGCTTTTTTGCTAGCAGAAGGGTTTGTGCATAATCCTAATCCACTGTAGCCAGCATGTTTTTTTGAGCTGGGATTGCACTGCTATTCAGTCATACTCCCAGCTACGCTGAGGAGAAGAGCAGTAAAATGGACTGAGCCTGTGAGCACAAAAAGTTTGAAGTAATTGCAAGATGGCACAGTGGGGAAATTACTACAAGTCAGGCCTGGAGAAACCAACCAGGAGGACAACAGAGTAAACTCTGGAATGCCCTTCTTTATCCATGTTGATTTCCCATTAAAAGTAAGCAAATAAATAATAGCAGTTACTTTAGAATCTAGTGTAAGTTAGAAACAATGTTGATCCCAGCTATATTTATCACAGCCTTATGTTATTTCCTTCCTATTGCCCAGTAAGAATGATTTTGTGGCTGAGGTAAAATTTGAACTAGAGATTTCTCAGCCTAGAGATAACACCTATGGTCATCCCTGTAAACTGGCATTCATGGTTACTGTGAGCATGTTTTCCTTTTAGAATAACTCTGATTATAGCACCTTTTCTTTATGTGTATGCCTGTGTTTATGTGCATTTGTGAACATACTTCCATCACCCATCTGCCCAAGAATGGACTGTCTTGAAAGATTAAGTGCACCTATTTTGAACTGGAGATGGCAAGCCATAATTTTTAGCTAACCCGTTTCCTTCTTAGTGAAAACAGAAATAAAAATATATTGTGCACACTTCATTGCAGGAACCTTTGACCTCCGCTGCCTGTCTAGCTGTGGCTGTGATGAATGCTTTGTGTCTCTTCATTTTTAATTGCTCATAAATTGTTATCCCATGAAATACAGAACTAGCCTTGTCCTCATTTGAGTAGGGGTTGAAGGGCAGCCTAATAGTAATACAATTAAGGAGGGTCTTTGTGTGTGGGTGTGGGAGTGAGGAGGGCAGGAAGGTTACAGAAGGTTGTAGTTGTGAAAGATGTGGTTTTCTTTCTTGCGGAATACAAAGACTCTTCCATGCATACAAAGAAATATTGTTCATGGTAGACAATACCATGTTGGAAAATGTTCCCTGGAGGAGTTTTGGAAAGACAATGAAATGTATTCCCATATATTTATTTAGTGGCTTATGCACATTGGTGCATGTCATATTCATAGTTATGTGTTTCATATGAATTTGATAATAGATGTACTCAACTTTTCATCCAGTTAGCTAGGTTTTCTTTATTTTTTAGTGTGCACTATTAATTTATATAGCATACAAACTTTCTCTTAATGTCTTCATCTGAGAATAATTTAAACATTTCTTTCCTAATCCAATCCCAATCCGGTTTCCTAATCTTGTATATGCCAGGGATAGGCAAGGTAGGGGAATTATTGTGGGGCTCTAGATGTTTTAGACTACAATTCTGAATAATCTCTGATAATGTCATGTTGTCTGGGGCTGATGGGAATTGTAATCCAAAACATCTATAGGATGCCAGCCTACCTCTAATGTCTGCAGTCATGCACTCATGTGAGTTTCCTGATCAACGGGATAAGTGGTGTTGGGGCTTCACGTACACATTGAACTTGGAATAGATTTCTTGGTTGGATTGTCTGAATGGATTGCAGACCTTAGAAAGCCAGGACAGTGCAATGATTTCAACATTAGAAGTGGGGCTTCTTGTCACTGTTCAGTAATAGAGCTTACCATGGCCCTTGCCATTTCGCTGTCTTTCAGCCTAACCTGTTCTTCAAGATTGTTGTCTAAATGTCTGGAAATGTTTGCAAGAAAAGCAAGATAGAAATGTAATAAATAATAATGATGTAGGGAAATTCATTCTGTGTGGATTATTAATGAATGCTTGTAGCTTTGGTGAGTTTTGGAAATAGTTTCAGGTTAGAGAGCAATGTACATGTCAATGATGGGGCTAGAAATTGTAATAGATGAATCAATAGAGGATTTGTTATTCAAATTCCCACCCACACACAGTGACTAATCGGAGGTCTTTTATTTTCATGATATAGAATCTTGTTCAGACTGTTGTCCCTATGATCCAAATAGAAGGTTCTCTAGCTTTGAATTCAGAAACAATTTCCTTCAGAAAGAAAAAGTTGTTGTGAGAAACCGAAGAAAAGCAGAATAATAAAGAAGTCAAATCTCTTCTCTCCAATAACTTATCAACATGTTTAATACTCCCAACAATATATATGTCATCAAATGGACTTGAGTGCCTTCAGCACTAGAATGTCTGAATCATGCTGATAGCTAAATGCAGTATAATTGCTTTAAATGGGCAAATGCTTTATAAATGCATTAGCTGCAAAGAAATTGTTTATTTATTGTTTAATTTATTTATTTACATCCCACCTTTCTCCCAAGGGTGGAACTCAGGGCAGCTAACAAGATTAATACAGAACACATTATCCATGCAGGTAAAAAAAAAAATTTTTAAATTAAACAATTATAAAGTTTTTAAAAATCTGTTAAAATATTAATATTAAATACATTAAAAACTTTAAAACTTTGCCACCTTACAAGTTCCACCGCATCATTAACCAATATCCAGTCAGTTTAAAAATTTGCCAGCACACAAATATTTTTACCTGCCTTTGAAAAGAAAGCAGTGACAGGGCCATCCTGGCCTCTCTAGGGAAGGAGTTCCAGAGTCTGGGAGCAGCCACTGAGAAGGCCCTCTTCCTTGTTCCCACCAAAACACACTTGAGAGGGTGGTGAGGCAGAGAGAAGGGCCTCTCCAGGTGATCTTAAAGTTCTACTGGGCTTCTAAAGGGAGATACCGACCTTCAGAAAACCCGGATCCAAGCCGTACAGGGCTTTATAGGTCAAAATCAGCACTTTGAACTGCACCCAGAAACAAACTAGCAGTCAGTGAAGCTGTTGCAACAAAGGAATTGTGTGCTTCCTGCAGCCAGCCCCACTTAAAAACGCAGCTGCAGCTCTTTGGGCCAAATCTAGTTTCTGAGCACTTTTCAAAGGCAGTCCCATGGAGATCACATTATAGTAGTCCAACTGGGATGTCACCAAGGCATGGACCACCAAGGCCAGATCCAGCTTCTGCAGGAACAGGTGCAGTTGGCACACTAGCTTTAACTGTGCAAAACCACTCCAGGTCACTGCTGAAACCTGGGCCTCCTGGCTCAGAGCTGAATCCAGGAGTACCCCAAACTACAAGCCTATGTTTTCAGGGGAAGTGCAACCCCATCTAACACAGGCTAAATCTCTATTCCCAGATCTGTTTTTCAACTGACCAAGAGCACCTCTGTCTTGTCTGGACTAAGCTTCAGTTTGTTTGCCTTCATGCAGTCCATTACAGCTGCCAGTCACTGGTTTAGCACAGGACTAGCTTCCTTGGAAATAAGTGGAAAGAAGTAATAGAGCTAGATATCATCAGCATACTGATGACACCTAACAAAAAACCTCTGGATAACTTTTCCCAGTGGTTTTATGTAGATGATAAATAGCATAGAGACAAGATTGAAACCTGAGAGATTCCACAGGACAATGGCCAAAGAGTTGAGCAGTAATCCCCAGCACCACTCTCTGAGAATGTTCCTCCAAGAAAGGACAGAGCTACTGTAGAACAATACCTCCAAGCCCCATCCCAGGAAGGCAACTCAGAATGATATTGTGGTCAATGGTATCAAAAGTCACTGAGAGGTCCAGCAGAACCAACAGGGACACATTTTGCTGCATAGGTCATCCACCAAGGTCACCAAAGCTGTCTCCATAACCAGATCTGAAGCCAGAATGAAATGGATTACATAATCCTTCTCATCTAGGAACTCCTGGAGTTGAGAAGCTACCATATGCTCCACTACCTCATCCAAAAATGAAAGTTTGGAAATTGACCTATAGTTATCTAGTACAGCAGGATCCAGGGAATTTTTTTTTCCAGAAGAGGTCTTACCACAGCCTCCTTCAGGAGTTGCTGCCATGGCTATCCAGATTATTTGGAATGGGAGACAATTGGAGGATGACTAACATCCTATTGTAAACATTATGCCCAGAAAAATGCAACTGTCTTCTATTTCCATATCTCTGTCTACTCTGCATAACTTGAACAGCTGCTTCCAGAGTGCCATTTCCTCCCTCCTTTTGTTGATAACACATGTCCCCTCTCCAAAGGAAAAAAAAATGACAGATAGGGTTTTTTTGCAGGTGGAATTTTTCCCCTGCAAAGCAGCAGCATGACAGGCCCTCATGCCAACCCCAAAGTGGTTCCCCCTTCAGCTGTGACTCTGCCAGCAGTGGACCTACTCTGCAATTGTCCCTCATATATTCCCTAGCCCAAGGAACTAACCCAATCAAACTGAGGAACTTGTTGAAGAGAGTTGGCTGAGCCTCAGTCCTGCAAAAAGGCAACTGATGGCTGCTGTGATGAGGAATCCCAAAGGGAAGGAAGAGGTGACAGATGGTATGTGCAGTAGCTGGCAAGCTCTGTCTCCTTCATTCCTGATGGTTTTTGGGTCCTCTACTGTCTCTGCAGGGGTGCTGTGTTAACTGCTTTGTATCATGGTTACTCTCCATGGTTTTCGTGTAACTTGGGGCAGGTCAACCAACAGGACAGGATCATAGAAGGGGTGCTTGTGTGTCCCCCATGTGTTAAAAGGTCAATGCAGCATGTGATCCAGATCTTTGTGGTTGCTCTAGAGTAATAGGGAAAGGAGGAGTAGCCTTATACTGTGATGGAGTTTGCTCCTTCTCTCCGTGTTCCAGAATAGTTAAAATGAACCAGAGTACATCCCTGCATATGATCAGTGGCCAGAAAGATAGAGCTGTGCATGGCTATTGTAAGGGACCTGCTCCTACTGCCTCCTATAAATATGCTGTTGGAGACACATAATCCTCCTGCAGGATGTAAGATCTTGGCCTATCTAGGCTTATTTTATTACACACATATCTGATTAGGGTACCCGTTAGAATAACTAATTGTCAAACCAGAAAGTATCTGTTTAAAAAAAACCACCACCTTATTGGTAGGAATAAAAAGACTCAGGAAATAAAAGAGAGAGGCCTCAAGCTTTGTGAAATTACCAGTGCATCATCTGGATCTCAAAAGCAGAAACAGTAATTACAGGAGTAAAAACCATGGTCATCTGATATATTTGGCCAGTCTTAATTGGCATAATTAAGGATTATAAACCAGTTTGCTTCTTTCTCTCTGGGTATATGTTCTACACATACAGTTTTCTTTGGGTTGGATTATGCATAGATAATATTATTAATTGCTTTTAATGGTTTTAAATTGTCTTGTTTTAAGAGTTAAATGGCTTAATATATTCCTAGTTTTCTAAAATCATTGTTAGTGATTTAAATTGTTCTAAATTGATGTTATTGTATGCCACCCTGAGATCCTTCAATCTACAGCTATATATAAATATTTCAATAAGTAAATAAATAAGTTACATAGGCTAACGTTCTTAAGGAAAAGAAAAGGAGTTGATTGTAACCTCTATACAACAGATGCAGAAATAAGGTGGGGGAGCATGGTTACCTGCATGACAGGGAGAGAGTGAAAAATGGAGAGAGAGACGTTTGCAGTGAGAGTGGGAAGAAGTGAATCATTCTGAGAGTACCAGCCTAGGTAAAGAAACAATAAGAGAAAAAGGGCCAAGACAAAAAGCGGATGTGTTAGGTCACACTAACTATCTGTCTCTTCTACCATTGCCCCCTGTGGCACCTAATCCTTTGTGCGAGTGTGGCTGCATTCCACTTTCAACGATCTCTCCTCTGTAAACCTTGTTTCTTTTAAAATGCTTACAGATTAAATACCATCCTCTGGTGCTTTACAGGATTTTTTTTTAAAAAAAAAAGAAATACTGTGTTTTCTGTCACTGTCATTAAAAAAATACTGGGTTTTTTGACACTGTCTACGTGTAGCAACAGACTCTCCACATGTTTGTATATAGAAATGGAATTGCATACACACTTCCACTTTTATCAGCCTGGGAAAAGAGTGGCCTCTGAAGGTCACTTGAAGACTCCCCCAAAGCCTTCAGACCCTCCCAAATTTAAAAAGAGTCAACCTTTTTTTTTTTACCCCAGCTCCCCCAAAATGGCTCCAAACTGCTGGAAACCACAGCGTTTTTGACCCTCTAAGCCAGTGGTTCTCAATCTTCCTAATGTCGCGACCCTTTAATACAGTTCCTCATGTTGTGGTGACCCCCAACCATAAAATTATTTATTTATTATTTACAATGCCTCCCCCCCGGCAAAGGCCACCTCACCGGCCAGGAATGAGGGGGGGCAGGGAGGGAAAGAGGAGCCGCACGTCTCCCCCGGGAAAAAACTCCGAGAACCCCCCCGTGCTCTGATTCTGCTTCACTCTCGTTTCCGCTGGGGGGGGCAGTGTGGGAAAAGTTTCCAGAATGTCAACCCTGGCCGGAGGGGGAGGAATCCCAGCGCCTTTGTCTTTTGCACCAGGCGCAGCTCACCCCCCTGGAAAAGCGCTGCCTTGTGGCCCCCCGGCCCTTCCGCAGTGCCCACCTGTGGCAAGTGGGGCAGGGGCCATGGCGAGGAGGGGCCTGTCAGATGGGAGATTCTCCCAGTAGCAGAGAAGGGGAGCGATTTCAGTCCCTTCTGAACAGGGGGCAGGAGGACACAAGCACGTGGCTCGTGCTTGTGCACCACCACTCCTGCTGTGGCGACGCTCTGGTCACACGCGCTCCCGCCAAAGGGGGCAGGAGGATGCCCCGCTTGTGCACCACCACCGAGGAGGGAATGGAACCTAAGACCATTGGAAATACGTATTTTCTTATGGTCTTAGGCGACCCCTGTGAAAGGGTCATTCGACCCCCAAAGGGGTCGTGACCCACAGGTTGAGAACCGCTGCTCTAAGCTCCCACCTTAACTCCCCCCCCAAAAAAAAGAGAATCCAGAAGTAATATTGCATCAGGCATGGTAGTGCCACCCCTGAGAGGGGTGGAAGTGAAAAACGGTCCCTGCCTCATCTTCAGTTGTCCGCCTCAACCTATATCCTTTGGATATTTGCATTCTTAGAGACCTTAACTTCACAATATCCCTTTGTAACTACTTTTAAGAACCAGCCAAAAAAAAAATGCTTAAAAATTGCATTACACCAAGTATCTTTCTCTAATAGTAATAACTTTCTTTTTATTGATTTAACAAATACTCTGTCCTAGCTGGAACAAAATGTTGGACCACATCCACAGTTCTCCATCTTACTTTCTGTGGAAATTTGCTTCATTTGCTTTTTAGTATGCACCCTCTCTATTAAAGAACCTAAACAATTGCAAATTTCTTGAAGTGCAACATCTCAACTGTCCAACTAACTTCTTCTACAAAGACAAACCTGTCTTTATCTTCTCTTAATGAATGGTGGTTAATACTTTTTTTCATGGATTCTAACTTTTCTGAAAACTGAGCAAGGAACTGAATTAGTGGAAATCCTGCAATGTCAGCTCCGTTTGTTCCCTATGGCCATTTCCACATGGGGCAAGGGAATCACCCCATGACACTACTCACCGGACTTTTGGGCTCCCCAGTCCAGTCCATGCTTCTCCAGAGCAGTGCATGGCCGGGGACTTATCTGGGGACGAAATGGCGGCTTCCAGCTGGTCGAGGGTCTTGACCAACCACTGAAGCTCGCCAGCCTAAAGCCCGCCCCTGGCAGATTGCAGGCTCACACCAATGCGAGCCTGTGAATCTGCATAAGGGAGCAGGCTCACAGTGGCATGTTCTGTGCTTTTGAAAGACTGGTTTTTAGCAGTCTTTCAAAAGCACACTGGACGACCCCTTGGGGTCGTTCTGGAGTGGGCTGGGATGCGGATCTACATTAAGTAGGTCTGACCCAGTCTGCTCCCAGGTGTAGATGTTCTCCCTGGAGGACGCTCTGCCCCATGTAAAAAACCCCATGTGGAAATGGCCTATTTCATACTATCTCTAGTTCAACTGAGTAGTATTTTAATCTGTAGAATCATATGTAGAGTCAAGTTGCACAACCATATGAACATATAATGTCCTCTGCTTTGGCCACTTATATATTATACCATATAATATGCTTATCTCTGAATCTTGTGGCTATAAATGTAGAAACTCTCTGTGCAAAATATAGGCCTTCATCTTTAAAATTCACCACACAATTATAGTGCTATATTCCACTTTAACTGCAATGTCAACATCCCATGGAATCTTTGCATTTGCAGTTTAGGGTAGGGTATTTAGAATTCTCTGCCAGATAGCTCTAGTGCCTGTCCAAAATATAAAGCCCAGGATTCCATAGGATGTTGACATGGCAATTAAGTGGAATCATAGTGTTAATATTATGTAGTGTATGGGCCACTGGTTGTTAGTCTCAGCTAGAATATACCTTCTGACTCAATGGAGTTTCATATTAGGACTAGGAATTTGATTTAAGGCTATTAGATTAGATCTTATGAAATTTGAAATTCTATTTCTTGATAATCTTGTTCTAAATAAAGACTTAATGTTAATGAGGATACAATTATCATTTAACAGAGCCAAGTCTAACATTTAAGTCACTTGCAACATAGGACATTTCTGCATGGCATTGCTGTCATGTAATGGGGATGTGTTGGCAGAGGTCTGCAACATTGTCATGGTCCCACTGCCAACACACCCCTACCTGTCACAATTGAGGAATCTTCACTTAACAGAAAAAATCCATTAAGCATCTGCAATCATGCAATGGTTGCATCACTGTGTCCATGTGGAAGGGGTGGAAGCGCAATCACATGCTTCCTTCCCCAGTGCACCATGGGAAAGAGACCAGCTGTGCTGCAAAAGGAAGGAAGGAAGGAAGGAAGGAAGGAAGGAAGGAAGGAAGGAAGGAAGGAAGGAAGGAAGGAGCATGTCACTCATGCTCCTTTCCACAGGGAGTCAGCCCAGGTGCGGAGGGGAGTTTTCACATCTTGCTCCCAAAGGTGCTGCTGGAACTGCAACAGGAGGATGACAGAAGGAGGTACAGTGCAGAAATGGCCATAGTTTCACCGGAATTTCTGACCTTAGTCTTCTTGCTAGTCCCAACTAGGGCAGATCCACTGAAACAATGGAACTTACTTACATAAGTCTTAACATACCAAATTCCAGTTGATTTGATGGGTGTTCTTTGGTTCAAACTAGCAATTAGACTTAAGCCTTTAATTTATTTTCCCAACTAATTTTGCTATCTGATGTATGTCTACTAAAATCTATTGTATATACCTTAGATTCCAAACACAATATACATGCACTCTATTCCAATAGAGTGGGAAGTTCTTCTGTGTGATTAGTCATATACTTAGAACTATTCTGCCCTCAGAATAAATTGGAGCAACAGTGACAACCTTAGGTATGATTCAGGACCATTATTAGCAGCTAAGTGCTGGACAGGAGTATGGGCAAAGCTTGGTGCAGCCAAAACTACTTTCCTTACACTGAGTACAGTAAAATGAATTGGGGGGGGGGGGAACCAGTATTTGTTCATTGTTGACAAAGTAATGTGGAAAACTAGATAAAACTGGAAGATCTTAATGAAGGCAACAAGAAATATGACAATGGTTGAGTTCCAAACTAACTGAAAGTACAAAAAAAAAAGCCATCTTGTAGGCTTTTTAGAATATTTTCCTTATTCACTTGGCTTATTTGTTTGCATGAAGATAACTTTATATAAACTATCAATATTCTTCACCATCATTTTGATCTGGGAGAAAAGTTTCATCCTTCAGTAGTGCACGTAATAGAAATGGTCAGATTAGGAAGCACAGTTTTATCTTGGATCTTTAATATTTCACAGTCCAAGCAACAAAATTTAACTAAACTGATAGGTATATGCCTAGTAATCTCACCACCCAAATTTCAGTGCAACCTATACTTTGTTCCTTGGTTTGGAATGTGTTAAGATATGATACAAAATAATCATATTTATTAGTTACTTGTCAATTAGCAGTTCTATAACATTTCTTATTCCATCTGTCAGATTAAATTACCATGAAAAAAGTTTTTCAATTTCAGAAAGTCTTTTTAGCTGAAAGTTTGATCATTCCATGTGTTTATCCTTCCTACCACCCTGGATATTTCTCTGTGGTCTCAATGGTTAGCTGCCTACTAGGTTGCTTGACCAATTTTTCAAATGAAAGAGATATCTCTGAAAACTATAATAGAATTAGAGGATTGGATGTAGCCTGATACCATTTCATCCAATTTCATGCCCAAAAGTAAGAAGCTGTACACATTGACCAACATTTCATACCACATGTCAGTCTGCTCATAAACGGACGTTCAACACATGTAAAAGTAAGCAAAAGGTGTAACTGAACATGGCACACCATCATTGTAGTGTTGTCATGAATGAACCAATAAATCTTTGGGTTTACTAATCAGTCAGATTTGTAGGAAATGTCATCTCCAGTCTCTTGTCATGACAATAAATTTGACCAGGCCACCTCAACTTGTGGCTTGACAATCCATGGCCTGACAGCAACCATGTGCAATAGCCACAATCAGGTCAGTGAACTTGCTATTAGCCTTGCCAGGAAGGCCACTGTTCTGCATATAGCAGATCCCAGTTCACTTTTGGTGGTCTGTGTTCAGTTTGCTGATCTGGACAGACTTAATTTAAATCTGACTTAGGCCATAAACAATTACAGAAAGTATCCAGTGGAACAAATTGTGACAATCTAGGTGAGAAATTGACTCCATTGGATACTTCTCACAAATTCCTCTGATCTTTACGACCCAGAAATGAACACAGACAAGACAGAATTTGGCCAAGATCTTACATCAAAGAGTGTAGAGCATGCAGCTCTATGCTTCTCTCTCCCTGTCCCCAACAGCTGTCAAGCCCCACGGGCACTTCTATGGTCATTTACTAGTCAAGATGGAAGAAGCGACCAAGCAGTATGCGAGTGCAGTTTTAGAGATCTAGGCATCTCACTGCAGACCGAGGACAGAAACACCATTTCTCTTTCCCCAACTGCAGAATTATAGCCAGGACAGAAACTGTCAGGTCAGCTTCCACCAATTAGTAAACAGCCATGACAGCACCCTCAGGGCTTGACAGCTGCTTTGGAGAGGGTTAGATGTTATGTAACAAGCTGGTGAATAGTTGACTAACATGTATGCCTGGTCTAAAACCAGACATACATGCATGTAAACCAGAGTTACACATGCATATATTGACAGGATTCAAGCCTTTTTGTTCATACATGCTGTTCTACTCATCCCAACAATCTGAAAATTTTGTCCCCTCAACTGCATATATTTGAAAAGTATGTACAGAAAAATGTATACACTTCAAGACGTGTACAAAAATGCTTGTAAATGTGTTTTAACAAATGAGTGGATCATGCAGCCAATATGAACAAAATTTGAAAAATATGCACAAAAAATGCACACCCTTTTTTTTAAAAAAAAAAGATTTTCTTTTCTAGAAACAAACAAAAACAAATGCAGTGAAACAGTATGGACCAGACTCAGAGACTGAAAAAATAAGAAGTTAAAACTGCCTGCCTGATATATATATCCCTAATTAGATCCAAAGTAGAAAACAAAACTTACCCAAATATTTTTCTTGATGCTAAAACTACAAGCTATAACTATATCACCTCTACCGTACACATACATACACATACACATTTTTGTGTGTGTATATACGTATGTGTGTGTGCATGCATGTGCATGTGCGTGATCTCCTACAAGCAGCAAAGATTCTACCATACCACACTGACAATGACTTTAACATCCCACTTTTCTGAAACTCTTGTTTGTATCTAACTTCACTCAAGCTGCTATTGACCCTCTGAGCCCTGAGATGACTGTATGGAGCTTATTGGGCTCCTCAAAACCAGATTTGAGGACAGAAGTGGTCACTAAATTCTACGTACAGTGGTCTAGTCCTGAAATAGTGCAAGTCAGGGTTATCTGTATTCCCACTCTTTGAAATAATGACTTTTAATTTTATATTTACATATAATAGAAAGTTTTGCTCCCATTGTTCTTTACTCCAATATGTTTTAGTCCAAGAACCAACAAGTAAATCAAAACACAGATGGAGATGTGTTGATGAAATGTGTGTGCGTATGTGAAGACACCATTTTTCAACATTGCTGTGTTTTCCCCCTCCCTCCTCACGGGTTATGTAAAATGAAGGGAAATGCTAAAGTTCTGGAAATGTGTGCTCTCAGAAACCTGACAATAATAAAAGCGGCCAAAGAGCGATGAGAGCATGGGCACGTTAAGTCTTCCAGTCACCACCACCGCTACCCTTTTCAGATGTCTTTAGAAACTAATTGTGTTTATAATTGTGGTTGCAGTTCAGGTAACTGCAGAAGAAACACGAGAGATACAAATGGTTGGAAGCCAGTGAGGCTTTCTGCAAAGTATTTCCTTCTGTTAGCTAGGTTGCTGTTCATTTCTCTTCTTTCCCCTCCTGCCCCCCTTCCCACAGACAAGCCATGACATGGTGCCTTTATGTTGCTCGGCAACTACCACAGCGCTGCAGCACATGCATGTTAGGCCATAAATTCTTATCAACTTTTCTCCTTCCTTCTTTTAAATAACAAACTCCATAACAGGACATTTTCCTTTCTTTTTTCCTGATGGCTAAATAACATCTGTGGGGATTTCAAAGGCTACTTGGTATGCCTGCGAGGACTGAGATAATTTATTACAATTCTTGACAGACACACACATACCCACATCCACCTGACGTGATTATCGGTAGTCATCTCTCTCTCCCTCTCTTTTTCTCTCCCCACTATCCTTTTTCTCCTCAGCTAAAAGTGAGTTGAGTGTTATTTTTACAACACATCTCACAACTGAAAGGAAAGATCCTGGACTAATTCCACCTACTTTTTGTGTAAAAAATCAGACAAAGCCTTTTTGCCATTGTACCCCCTCCTTCTGGAAATCTAGTGTCCTGCTGCTTCCATTTGTTTTTGATCTGCCTCATTAAAAGACTATTGATGGCTTTAACTATTGTCCTTGTTTAGGTACGGATTTACAAGCACTAATATCTGACTGTGCTAAGATTAATGGGAGCCCACGGAGTATACAATTATCCTTAGGTCCCTTGACCACACATGTAGGAGTTTTAGGAGAGGTCATGCACTCTTACGAAAAACTCTAAAGCAGGCTTAAACCTGGGAACATTTTAATAAGATTGAATCTATAATAGGATTTGGGAACCTGACCTAAAATATATAGTGTGCGTCTATCTATGTGTGTATGATTTGAGAAAGAGAGAAAGAAAATGCGTCATTGCCACTTTTTCACATAAAGTTTGCTGATTATAGATATTCTGATGTATAAAAGTGACATTCATTAGTACAAAAATATTAACAGGGCGGAAAGGGTGGAAAGTTTTTCATACACAATGTTGTAACACAAAGATTTTGAAAAGCTTCAAGTTCAGTGGGATTTCTCATGTGCTAATCTCTATATTTTTTTTAGCTAATATTCTGTAAAAATTCAGAAAGTCAGTGGCTATATTTTGCCTTTTCTTAAGCAAAATAATTCTCCAAGAAAACATAGCTGGAATGTCACTGAAGCAAGAGTTCTATTGAATAACAAAGCTCTCTCATGCTGACTCCTCCCTTATTCAAACAACAAGGGCACATTAGGAGACAGTGGCAGTGGAATAAATTAGATTGATTTAAAATAAGCCTGCAAGCTTGCAAGGGGAAAAAAAAATAAGTGGAGATAGGAAAGAAACCCTAAGTAATGCCTTTCCATTGGGATCTTGACAATGGTTCATTTGAGCTTTGTTCATGTTATGCACTGGTGTTTCTTCAGTGTGTTTTTTTCCCCCTCACCTCTTTTTATTCCACATTGTATGCCATTTAAAAGGTCTTTGTGAATTTACAGGATCATCCCTTTTAGAGGTTCCCTTGTTACTTTATTTTGTAGCAGAGTCACGGAGCAAAGGGAGGTATATTGGTGTTCCTGCATGACAGGGAGTTGGACTGGATGGCCCGTGTGGTCTCTTCCAACTCTACATTTCTATGATTCTATGATTCTATGATTCTATGATTCTATATGGCACATGCCCATAGGGTCATGTGAGAACTTGCCTGGGAGACTTTAGCTGTAAATCCTGAGGCACCAGAAAAGACACTAGTGGCTGGAAAGTGCCATGAACAAGTAATGGGATGTTAAATTACAGGTTTACTTTCTTTGCCTTAAAAATCCAGTAAAGTGTAGAATGCTGCAGAAATATGAACTTTGGGTAAAGCTAACTATTCTTCCTAACTATTCTGCAGAGCTCTTTGCTTTCAACAAAACAGCATCACATTTGGACAAGACAGCAAATCCTGGCTGCCATGATATGTGATCTACAGATGGAGATGTAATTAATTTGATTCTTCTGATTTTAATATGAAACAGGCCTAATTTTCGCTTTCCAAATATGAACTGGAACACAGTTTTGCTTTGTTTTTTGCAACTTCTCTGAATTTTGTAATGCTGGTCTTTGAACATGCATAGACAAAGGAATGCATTAGGGAAAATTGCATAGAAAAGTATAGGCACAAATGAAAATTGTATATGAAATGCCATACATACAGTAAGGAAACTATGAGTATATTAAGGAGTCTTTTAAGGGAAATAGCTTACAAAAATGTGCATATTAAAAGAAATGTTTACCAAAAAAAAAAAAAAGTACATGAATTTTCATGCAGGCTTCTTTTTACAAAAAAAAAAAAAAAATCTCATTTTTTTCCATCAGATTTCTGAAAAAGAGTAAAACTCAGCAAACTTATACTTCAAAAACATTTAAAGCAGTACACAGAGGTCTGCCCATCCCTGCTTGACTCAAATGTTGTTTAAAAATTACTTCCCTTACCATGTTAAAAATGTTTCAGCTAGGATTTAAATCAAGGGAAAAACAAACTAGAAAGGGATGTCAGGGGATATCCAAAAAAGATATGACTTGCTAACTTTAGCAAATATAGCATCATGTGGGCAAGCTGTTGGCATGATCCAGGGTAAGGTAAGCACTTTCAAGTCCTATTAATCTGAATAGAAAAGTTAAAGATGTAACCTCTAATATTTCACAAAGATAGGAAACACGTGTAACACTCCAATTTTCATATCAAGGTGTGCTGAATGAGTGCTGGGCTTCCACTCCCCCTCCCCAAATCACACATTGCTAAAGATTTTATCCATCTACTGATATCCTGTACTCTGACAATGTCCTACTCTGCCCTCTTTTAAAAGCTAGGAGCATATTTGCTAAAGATGTAGTAGAGAGAGGCTGTGGTCCTGAAACAGGCTATATTATCTATGTATGTGACTACCTATCTATTCTCTTGCTTATTTGTTTTGTTGATTTCATCCTGCTAATCAACACATTGTATTTCCAGTCCAGAGAAGGTTGCATAATTTCATTTTTAAAATAAAATATTAAAGAAGAGGAAGAACAACCACCACCATCAAAAGCTAAAAAAGGGAGACCACTCAGCATGGAACACCAAAGAGTTCTGACATTTTGAAATCCAGAACACAACATGAGGGGTTGAATTCAGCCAAATCCTCTCACAAACAAGAGTGGAAGGTTTTTAATCCACCAGAACTTCTCCATCAGCTGGATGAGGCAATTTGCTTTCCTCTCCCTCTCTGTGGTCCCTATGCTCTCCTTCTCCCACAGATTGTTCTCTGGATGGTTGGAGGAACTTTGAGCAGCAGAGGAAGGGCCATAGGAAGCTGCAGACTGAGAAGGGGAATTGGCAAAAGTGATCACTACCACCACCTGTTTTGCAAGTGGAAGTGTTCTGATAGGCATGTGTTCAATGTATTTTTTTTACATCTTGGTTTAAAAGATTGTACATTGAACGCATCCTTATCTGTAATTTGAAACTAACAAGCAAATTCTGCTTTTGGATGGTTCCCTTTAGAGTGGTGGGGAGATTCCGAATTCAACCCTATGTTGATTTAACGCACTAAGAAAATGCCATCGTAAGTTGTATTTTAGTATATTACAGCAGGCAGTTTTTAAGGAGGCATTTGGGTTTTAATATGTTGCGGCAGATGGAACTTTTAATGGGGACTTGTGGTGTTTTTCTTTTCTTATATTTTAAAATCATTTTTAAAATCATTTTTAACTTGTATTTTTTCAAAAATCAAAGTTTAGTTGAATTATATTTTGACTTTTGTACTAAGAAGTGGGTTCATTTTAATTTTACTGTGTGTTTAAAACATTGCATGCTGCTTTGAATCCCATGCTGGGAGAAAGTTGGGATATTAAATAAAAGTCTTTTGCATGGCACTTCTCAGTGTCAGTCATGAATCCCTTGGTGCCACATTCTGAAGATGAGGCTCTCACAATGAGGAAAACCTCTCCCCTTTCTCATTTCTGGTACAGTAGACCTCTAGAAAGCCTTCATCAGTGACCTAAGTTTAAGGACAGGGCGATAGCCCCAGCTATGCAAAAATTGCCCAAGCACTTTGATTTAGGCTCAGAAACAGACCACAAACCAATGGAGTTCTTTCAGCCCTGGTGAGATACGTTTCCAGTGTCTGCTTTCTAGTTAATAATAATATCACAGCTGCAACTTCTAGGCTGAGGTGGTTAAAATAGATCTGTTTCAGGAGATACATGGCAGGCTGAGCACTACACAATGCTTTAGTGTTCATTCCATTTCTTGTGTATGCTTGGGCATCAGAAACAAGAAGACACATCTATTCTCTGACTAGAAATGTCATTTCTGAAGTAGAGACTCTGAGTGGGATGTGGGGAATCTCCTCCATAAGAAAGAGCAAGTCTAGCAGCCCCCATTAGTAATTCAAAGACAAAAACAGCATCATAGCTGGGACACTGATTTACTAAGGATAGATACTAAGAAATCTTATGTAAATTGATTCAGCTGGAATTAAGCACATGCTTTAAACTTCTGGGTTGAAATCAATGAGAATTTAACATACTCTACTTGGTCAGGCCATATTCTTAGAAGAATATATAGATGTTATTAAGGCATATGTCTGGATGCCTTTCTTCAAGAGCTTACAACTTTTGTGCCTCATTGATCTTCAGCAGTTTATCTCTCTTGCCTGTGTCTCATAAAGTGAGGTTTAAGGAATGCTTTCCTGTCTTGGACTAAATCCTATGCCAGTGGATGCTTGCTAAATGTGACCAGACTTTCTTACTATTCCTGCTACACAGCTCTTCTGGAAGGTTTACTAATCTTCTACAGCAAGTTTAAAAGATATATGGGTGAAGGCTGCAGGTGGGAGGAGAAATGGATCCCCTTGGTTCAAAAAGAAGCACTTCTATCTGTGCAATGATATCTTTTGACTCCACCTATTATCTGCAACTTCTGTGATATGCACAGTCCAGGTTGCAAGTTGCCTAGAGCACCCACATGTATGCATTAAGGCTCTATTCAGACTTGAAAGCTAATGTGCCGAAGTGGGAAGTAGACTATTAGGAGCATGTCATCAGAGAAGGGCTAACAGACATGACTCCCCATCACCCTCCATGCATCAAGCCTGTGGTTGATGAAAATGACACGATATAGTTGGATTTATTCTCATTCCTATTGCAAACAACCAAGAGTACGTCCTTAAAGCCAGACATATGTTGGATGTCTGAAGGTTTCATGAATTTGAGCTTTCCCCAGCAGATGCTGTTGGTTTCTAGGGATCATGGCTATAGTTCAGAAGCTAGGAGCAGAGCTCACTGCACTATGAAAGGAAAGAACTATCATTGCATTGTAGAGTATGTACAAAATAAGGTAACCTGAGAAAGTACAAATATGTTTGACAAGAGGAACTTATATCCCCAAAGCCTATACTAAGAAGAGCAATCATCCTGTATGAACCAGCTGTAACAAGAACTGGTTCTGAAGTGCCACAGGCAGAACTGATGTTCAAAGAGATGGTGACTTTGGCAGCGGCTTTCATGTGTGAGCCTGTGAGACCTTTTCAAAAGTGCCATCATAAGAAAATGTAATGCATATTAGAACATAGACACTTTGAGTTTCTCTATTTGCTGTGTTTAAAATCATCTACTGCATACTTGCTGAAAACTTGTGCAGAGAAATATTAATACTTTTAGAGCTTTGTATTTATTTATTTTTCAAGTACAGGTATAGTGTTTGAAATGATTTTGCAAGAAGATTTTTCAAAAGGTAAAGCATTTCGTAACATGATAAGGGGAAAAAAATAAGGGATCATCTGCATTTGGTAAAAGGAATAGCCATTTCCCCTAATAGAACAATTATAATGTTTTTTATTAAAAGTGATTCGCATAAAATGATTCTGAAACACTCATTTTTGGTGGGGCCACCAACTTTAATTGGTATAATCATGTAAAGGTGAAGCAAACAAAGTGAACAATTTCACTTGGTTGACAATAACTTTTAATCCATCCAACTGAAAACTAAGTTTATATCTATTTTTTAGAATCTATTTTGTTTTTCAGTCATTTTAAGGGCATTAAAAGTAAAATAACTAAAATGTCCCAATTGTAATAGATGGGGGAAGGATTTGAATTTTTTTTTTTGAACTGTAAACATTTTCAGATTTCTTTCACTATTTCCAGCAAATACCCATATTATAATTCGATTTCATTTAACTGATGGATTAACTAGCTTCTTCATTCAGAAGGACAGGATTATTCAATTTACAGTGCAGTCTTACACATGTCCACTCAGAAATAAGTTCTGCTGAATTCAGTGGGACTTACTTTGAGGTGGACCCAGCCTAAGACATTCCACCGGGTAGATGTAAATGGCATGATATTCCCCTCTTCAGTTCCATACGAAGTCTTGAAGTTAGACGTTCTGTTAATTTTGAGTTCTGGGACAGTGGCTTCTACTGCATCTGATATTAGCAGACTCAGCTGAGATTGGTTCAGGGGCATAGGATAGACCAATGTGACACACAAACTTCTGTCTGTCACCCAATGGAAGTGAATGTCTGGTAGACCCTTGGGAGCAATGGTGGATGAGTTACACCACTTTACCAAAATTGCAGCATTCACTTCCTGAGGTAGCCACCTTTTCCCAATGAAAGGGCTGGGTCTGCTCCCAGGAGAATATGTACAGAACAATAGTCTCAGTTTTGTTTCAAAGGTAACAGTAATATCAGGAACAACAGGAGAAGCAGCAGAAGGATCAACACAAAAAGTGGTAAGAGAGATAGAATCATATTTTCCAGTCCAAGTTCTTACAATCATAGAGCTGGAGAATGGGACCAGAATAGCTATCAGCAGATGGAAAGGCAGTCAATAGTACACAAACAGAATATTTGTAAATTTTCACATACTTATAGAAAATTAGTGTCTTGACACTTTAAAAAAAAAATCAAGACCCATGTGGAAAAAATTGTCAAGAAATGCAATATTTTTCACCATGTGTAAGAGCAAAAGGCCTAGCTTTTTCTTTTTCTTTTTCTTTTTTTGCATTTAATTTTGTGCAAATTGTATATTTTCACACACACACACACACACACATCTGAATGATAAAATCCTGCGTGAAATCTTGGCAAAAATTTCCAAAATGTAAAAGAATAAAAATAAAAATAAAATAAATTTTAAAATGCACAGAAATCTCATAATTTTACACAGTTTGTAAAAAGTTTTTGAATTTTTCATTTTAATTTGTAAAAATGAAATGTGCAAAGATTTGCATCCTTAGCAAAAAAAGGCTGGGGCGGGGTTGTGACTTTTTTTTCAAAATTTCATTCTTTATATGCTGTTATATTGCTGTAAATGTATGTTTATTTATAGATTATGGGTATAAGTTTTATTCTATTGTAAATTGCCTTGAATATGTTATAGAAAAAATGGTATCTAAATTTCCAGGATAATCAGTATGCTGGTCTAACCAAAGTTATATGCTTTTCCATCCCATTTCTCACAATATGTACATGCTTCACTTTTCCATTGAACTGAATGAGGGTTCAATGGAATTTTGCCATAATGTTATACAATTTACACTCTGCTACATTTTTTATCTAAAATGTATCTACACTTTAAAAATTCCTTCAGGGTGCAAATATCTGCCTTCCATCTTTTTTTTTTTTTTTAATGACAACAAAAATACAGATTAAATACTTCATTATGCATGCATGTGAAATTTGAAAGTGGATAAATAATGAGGAAATGTAACTTTAACATCACCCTAAAATTAGGAAAGCTATAGCTAATTATGTTCTTTGGAAAAGCTCAGAAAAATCTGGTCATACATCTATGCGGAGTCTGATTTGTCATGTATCTTCTATGATTATATCTTTTCCACAATGACTAGATCAATGGAACTCAAGTGTCAGTCATTGATCTAATGGACAGATGGTGATTTCCATTTGATAAGGATTAGAGTTCTGGCAATAAGGATGGCTTAAGGTAACAATTTTCCTTGTGCTGATGATAATCTTTGCTAATGCTATCTGATTCATGTACAGTAAACTCTACTTATGCTGTTCTTCTCAAAATTCTTTCCATGTGCATTTAACTGCTCTTAAGTACATGTAACAAAATTACTGCATTCCTAATTGCCCGTGCAGCCCTTAACAAAGTCTTAGCTGCTTGACACAATACTTGCAGGCAAGACTGGCACTCAATATGCATATTGCTGAGTATCATACAAATTCTCTTAAAAGAAGGAAACTATTAATATCTTTATCAGTTGCTTTCCAAGTTCACTGGCAGAAGGTAAAAACAGACTTCCCTGGAATAAGAGTCTTTGCTCCAGTGTTTTGGCACTCTTTCAGCAAATTGTACCCCTCCTTTGTTTCAGTGGCTGTGAGTTTATGCTTCTAGGCCTTATAAGGGAAATCCAAAAAGACAGAGAAAACTCTTCAAAAAGTAGATTCCCAAATCTTCTTCAGCCCTAGTAGATTGTTATGGTGGGTTATATCCAGATTCAAACTGATCTTATGGAAGAGGCTGAACCTCTCCTTCCTCCCCACAGCACCCCTCCATCCCCCTGAAAATGGCACACATCAGTTGGTAGATAAATAGAGGGAGCTAAGGTGTATGGGGAAGAAAATCTCTGAGAATCAAGTGGAGCGCTCAGTGGAAGGTAGATGTAGCCCAACAGGAGAGAAAACCTCTGGCCCTCCAGTTGTTGCTGTACTCAAACTCCCACCAGGCTCAATCAACATGGCAGTGGCCTGCAATGGTGGAAGCTGCATGCTATCCATGCTTGGGAGGGGCAGTGGAAAATTTAGCAAGAATGGGAAAAAACAAGATTTTGTTCCTAGTACCCTCGCTACAAAGAAATGAGTTGCACCAAGAACAATATATGAGCCTGGGCCATTATGCTATAGCTTGTGGACCTAAATGAAGTCAAAGGGTGATACGAATTATTTAACAGTTTCCCACTTTTTCAGGCAGTGAAGTTTCATTTTCAGTTTGAGAAGTCTAGATTTTATTTAACTTTATCTGGCTTTTTAGAAGTACACAGCTGTTCAACTAACCTTTGCATTTTATAGTATAAGGCCATTTCTGTCCTACACTGTTATTATTGCACTTTGAACATCCTGTGGAATTCTGGGTTTTGTAGTTTACTGAGGCCAAAGAGCATTCTGGCTGAGAATTCTGAATGCCCCTCCCTAAACTGCAAGCCCCAGAATTCCATAGGATGTTGGAAGTGGAATAATAGCACTATAACAGTGTAGGGCAGAAATCACCTAAGGCTCTAAGATCAAGGAGCATCTCCATTTGTTTCTATAGAAGGGCAGAAATTCCAAAGACAAGTTCCCCCAAACATTTATGTGCACACAGAGAGAGGGGCAGGGAGAGAGAGAGAGATCTGTTTTCAGTTCTTTGTTTTCAGTGCAATGAAGGTAGTGTGGATGCATA
The DNA here is from genome assembly GCA_948474755.1 of Ctenosaura bakeri. Lineage (NCBI taxonomy): Eukaryota > Metazoa > Chordata > Lepidosauria > Squamata > Iguanidae > Ctenosaura > Ctenosaura bakeri. Next base: position 91,900 of record CAOLHI010003858.1, on the reverse strand, counting down.
GTGGAGGCTACAAATGTGAAGAGGTGCCGTGGCTAGACATGCCACAGAAATTTGTGAGACAAACCACTTTACTCCTCTCTCCTCCATCACTGTTGCTGGTGTGCCACCCTTGCATGCAAGATGGTGCTTCCTGAGTGATGGAGATACCAGTAAATGCCTGTGGGCATCATTTTTGAGCCACTTGGATTGGCACAGGAAATTAATTGATTTATTTCTGTTTCTTTTCTCCAAATTTCTGATAATTTCTGAGCCAACCTGAGGAGAGACAGAGCAGTTCAACAGTTAAATTAAAAGGCAAATAAAATGGTCCATTTAAACCAGGAACAGGACTTATGTGGTCCTTCAGATGTTGCTGAAATTTAGCTCCCAGCATTCACTTTCATTAGCTATTGAAGTCAGGAATGTTACGAGTGACAGTCCAAAAACCTCTGAATGGACTCACAATTCCCATCTCTGATTTAAATATTTTTCTTCACATTCTTGGCCTTCAGGGGAAATTAGACACCTCACTGGCTGCAGCCTGAACTACAGATATCTTGACTCTAAGCAAACCAATATGATGAAAATATTCCAACTACAGAAAAAGAAACCTTCAAAATAATCACAAAAATCTTTCAGCAAGTAACTTCTTTTTATGTGTTTCCTGTTACAGGCCTGTTGTTCATAAGCACCCATTTTCTTGGGCAACAAATGGTCTCTTTTGATATCTTAAAAGGTATAAAAGCCTAAGACGTGCTTGCGTCAGCAAAAGAATCACAACACTAGATTCTTGGATGAAAACAATACTAGTTATAGCAAAACTGCAGTGAAAGAGGCACTTTCATACAGCAACCTAACATGCCACTGCCAGAGAAGGATGTAGGGTTCATAAATAAACAGCTGTCTTGGAACCAAAGAACTACAGTTCTGAAGTTGAAAGCACCCAGTACCGCATGATGTCAGGGCTAAGAATGGACAAATTCATGAAACAAGTGAGGATAAATCAGACAATTGAATGTCTGCCAAGAACAGATTCAAGCACATTTGTTCTCCATGCAACTGAATAAAGACATTCTATTGAAGAACTGATGGACAGTAAAGCAGACAGAACTGGGGACTTCTGGAAGCATCTTGTAATATTCACACCAACCAGCTGTAAGGAAATTTCAAGATGTTAAATCTTATATTTGATGACCTTTGCCATCTCACTTGGTATATTCACTTCATTCCATCCAGAAAGAACAATAAAATATTTCTCCAGGACATTTTCCTCTTCAAGTCACCAAACTTTTTCTGATAATTATTTCAACACAGGAACATTACACTATATGAAAGCTTTGTCATGCAAGTTTTTACTGCAATCCCTCTCATAAAAGATTATAAGCTTAGCATTCCCAAACCATGTACATCTCTCAGATACTGGGAAATGCTTTAATACTTTAGAATATATCTTTATAACAGATTATATCGATGGGCAAAATCAGAACAGAAGTAATTGCAAGCATATTTTATTTATAATGCTAACTGCAATGTAAACATAACCAATCACACACAGAGAGAGAAAGAAGTACCATAACCCCACCACATTCGCGAAGGTTCAGGGCACAGAACCCTCACGAAAGTGGAAAAATAATGAAAAACTCCCCCCATAATCCCCCTCCCATTCCCTTCCAGAGCTTGCCCCTCCCATTCCTTTGCCTTTGGCCCCAGCATGGTGGGAGAAGACAACCTATCAGTACTTTCCCCTCAGGCAGAGAAGAGGGGAGTTCTGGAGTTCTAATTACTTCCAATGGCCATCTTGAGAAAGGAGCAGCTGACCAGTCAGCAGCCAATACCCAGCAGAATGTGCAGCCACATGGAAGAGGCCACACCCTTAGCAATGAGAGGGGGCTTTGCTCACTAAAAAGGGGGGAAAAATCTCCATTTTAAACACAGGCCTCGCAAGCCTGGGGTGAGGAATGCAAAGGATGGGAGGAGGAAAATGGGGCGGGAGGCAAGCACATGCCTCACGAATAATCAAATTCCCAAAAGTCAAACCCGCAAATGTGGGAGGAGAACTGTACGTACGTACATACGTACGTACATGTTTAAAAAGCAAACCAACAATACTTCTCCCAAGTTTGTCCTGGATTTCAGAAGGATGCAGTTAATCATTAAAGTACATATTTGGGACTGATTAACAAAGAGCACTGAAAAATATAAGCAAAACATTTTGGCTTCTACCTTCTTCACTTGCTAAAGATGCAAGAACTGTGGGGGCTTTCTCTTATCCCAACCACTGCCAGCAAATGTGTGGCCTTCAATAAATCTCACTGCTGCTACCAACTGTGAGGACTTCCACTTATTCCCACCCCTTCCACCAAGTGAGAACTGTTTCCTTTCCCACAGCTATAGTTTCTAATGTGGTGACCTTCTAGATGCCATTGTGGTTCCAATGAAAGATATTATTCTTCTAATCCTCCCACTAGACACTACCACCCTGGATTAAATGCTGCCACCACAGGCACTGTATGTCTGAGCTCAAGCTTTCCAATATTCCTCATGCAATGTCCCTGAAAGCTCAAGAGTATAATACAAAAGTAATGATCTATTAAACAGACACTGAGTGTAACATTGCTGTTGGTGGTTGCTGTGATGGTGGTGGGGTGCCATCAAGTCATTTCCAATTTATGGCAAACCTAAGATAAATCTATCATGGGGTTTATAGATTACTTATTTAATACCTCTAAATCATGACTCATGCTAACTCTAATTCACATCTCCAACTCCTATTCACACTCACATAATAACTAACTCTGACCTTTTGTGTTTCATTGTTAGCAACTGAAGAAGGCAGAAGTGTAAATGCTTTGGTTATATTTGTCATTTCTGTTTGTTAATCACTTCAGTTAATACACATGCATATGATTATGTTGGTATTATATCTGTAACTATTTGTGTTTGTGCGTTTGTGCGTGTATCAAAAGACTTCAAACCCACAAACGTATGGTGATGGGCTATTGTATCCATGGGTCTGATGAACTTCTAAGATTAAAACCAGCTCTTTGAATGAAATTCAGATGCTTATGAATAGTCCACAGAATCACTGCTGAATTGGTAGCATGTGCTCCCCCCTCTTCACATCCTCCAGAACAGCCAAGTTTTTCATCAGTATCAGTTGTCTTTAAAGGCAGCCCTATACGGATCACAATGTAGTAGTCTGTCCAAGGCACAGAAGAAAGTGCAATATACCAAACCCAGGCCCTACAGCTTTGCTAGTGAGCTAACTGTAAGCACTTCAGCCAACAGTAAAATCACTATTTCTTAAGCAACCAGTTTCATCACCAGCATCACCTCCATCTTGTCTGTATTCACATCCAGCCCATTCAACATTACCAGTTTGAGCATTTTCTCAAGAATTGGCTTGGACTAAAAAATTGCCATGGCCACCAGCATCATCACTATCACTTGTTTATTTGTATTGTATTTTACACATAACTGTGACTAAAAGCAGCTCATAACACATAAAATGAACAGAAATAAATAGAATTCACACATGCATACAGATTCACACACTGACTGGGATCAATTACAAATCGCCATTGTAACTTTAGATAAATACATAATATCACTAGCAATCTATATGAGATTGAATAATGCAATGTAAATAAATGAACCAATTCAACAGTTTAATGTCATCTTGTCTGTAGGTTAATATATTAATGGAATGTTGCTGGTTACAATTATTGATGACATCCAGCTCCAGAGCTCTAGATGCTCTCACCCAGCTGCTTCATGTAGATATTTAACAACATTAGTGACAATATTGATCCCTCTGAAGTCCCAAGAGCATCTTCTTGACTCACTGATTACAGTTCTTTGAATGCATCCTTCCAAAAGGATGCAAAACCATGTAAAAGCAAAGCAGTTGCCCCAACTAGGTCTCCTGATTAGAGTGCAAGATCTTATGGTCCACATTATCATGACCCATAGCTGTTTGAGTAGCTTGAAGTATCAGGGGCATATTCTCTGGATGCCTCATGCACAGTCCTGTTCAGGCAACACAAGAAAGAGGGACTGGGTTGTGTTTACCAGCTTCACTCTTTGAGATGTCACCATTTTGAATGGAGAAGTCTATCACGGTCTGCCACACGAAACTACCCTGGAAATGTTTACATAACATCATTGGTTGAGACCCCTCATCAAGAGGCATAGATGTATATTCATAGAGTTGTGTTGATGTTGTTCAATGCGACCTTGTCAGCAAATTGTAATGTGTATGCACAGCTATATGTCCAACCATGTGCATGCACAAATTTACTTCTGTGATGTTACCGCCGCCCCAAGTCTGATATGGTTTATTTGGCAAAATATGATTTAATTGGCAAAATACATTGATATGAAATGAACCCTGAGATGACTGTAAGGTCAGGCTGGGCAGAGGAAAAAACACTGGCTGCAAAATAGATCAGAAGATCCCCTCTAGGCATAGCCAAGGTCATTGTCAGGGTAATCACCAGGTAACTCCAGAGATAATAGGCTTAAGCTGAAGTTGTAATGTTTCTGCTACTATACAATAGCAATGGGAAGTTTCCATCATACCACTGATTGTTTCAGCCCTTTTGCCTAGCACCTGGATGTTTACCTCTACTGTTCTCTTACCTGTCCACCATTACAGAGCTATTAAGACAGCCATCAACTATTTGTCACGTAACACTATGACCATTAACTCCATCCTGATCCCATTGTTCATGATGCAACTTCCATTGTTTGCTCGGCAAAAGAGCCATTCACACCCCTTGCCCTCCAGACAGATTTTGGATATAAAAAAACTCTCCATTTTGGGTGGTCAGATGCAGTATCTTGCTTGCTGAATGCTACAATGTCACTCTAATTCCCAAATGAGTGCTGTTCTTAGGTGCAAGTCTAAACCACATCACTGCTTTTTTCACTGCTCTCCAAACCAGTAATTATCACCCATTCCCTGAAACTCCTCTGTCAACAACTTTCCTCCCTTTGTCCTTTGGTTAGCTCTTGTGTGAGTGCATGAGTGCTTGTATCTTGTGTGTGCATGATTGAACCTTTTTCAATAAAACACATTTTAGTTTATTTTGGAATCCCTGGCTAGTTCTTTCCTGCATTGACCCCCTAAACATTAGTGGAAGGTTTTGTTAGGTTAGGTACTTGCAGGATGGGAAGCTGGCGATGGAGGCAGTAACGCTGTCAAGTCCTCCACAGTCTGCTTGATTTTACTATTAAGTTTTATTGTTTTATCGTTTTACTGCTTGTTGCTCTACTGTTATCTCCCGAATCTACTACTTATAACCTCTGTGGAAACTAAGAACTTGTTAGGTTACCCTCCTCTTGGAGGCCTTCTAAGTGAGCTAATTAATTCTCCATTGCCACATGGAGGTACTGGCCTTACAGAACTCCTGAGTCACCAACATTTTTGGGGTAACAGCAGCCTTCAACTGAGTACACCCATTCCACAGCGGATAAAGGTATCAACCTGCTTCTTATAGAATTTATACGTTTGTAAAACACTAACAGGTTCCAGCCAGTTTAAACCTCCTCCCCTGCCAAACAGCAACAAGCTTACAAGCAAAGCGAAAGAATACATGACAAGATTTTTTTTTTAAAAGGTTCACTATTCACTTAAACAAAAAGACCATTTCCAACTGCCTAAAAAGAAGTGCCAAGGCAAACATAAGTGTTAGTGCCATAACCGAGAGGACCCTATCCTACTAGTGGCACCTTTGGCTCCAATGTCAGCAAAACAGCAGAACACTCTTTAGTCCATAATTCTGAATGAGCTATCCAAAATGCTGAACTTAGTTTGAGTAATTTATTCTGAGACTCAGCACTCTAGATAGTGTATTTAAATTGGGGACTAAACTGACAGTGGACACATGATTGCAAAGACAGAATCACTAGACACCTCTGTTCAAATGGGAGTGGCATCCAAAGGATAAACTTCAAAGCAGAGGTTGGAGAAGTTATGCTATTTCATTTGGGATGGGTAGTTGTTCTTATTTGGATAAGAGTCCCCCTGCCCCAGGAATCATCTCCATTAGCCATGCAGCCTTGAGGATTCTGGAAGTTGTAGTTCAAACAGTAACTGGTCCAAGCTCTGATCTAGAGTGGAATAAAGGTAGTAAGTAGACAGCTGGGGTCATATAGAAGGATGCAGTTCCTGCTGAGAGATTCCAGTCCCAAACCTTTTCAGGCTTTAAAGGTCAAAGTCATCACCTTGATTGAGTTCAGAAGCAAAATATTTATCAATGAAGCTTATGTAGAGACAGTATAATGGGGATGCCATCCTCCAATGAGGTATTTATAACCCTAGTCATTAATATCCCAAGCTGGCTAGCTTTAATCAGTGAAAAGAGAAGAGAGTGCAAGCTATTTTTCTGTTATCTGTATTCTTCTGTTTACTGAAACCAGAATGCTTCTGCAAGTCTGTCTTCTGCCTAGCCAGGTTAGCATAAACATGATGATTTCTTGTGACCAGCTCTAAAGACACCCTAGCACTGAAGAGCTGTAAGAATGACTTTCACAGTATTTAGTTGCATTACATACAACATGTATGTAACATCATGTTACATAAGACAGAGGAACGTTCCCATGGATCTGAGTCATTAGATATGTAACTATGATTCAGGGATAGCGGGTGACTGTATGACACTATTGTCTGAAATTAAGGAAGGCTGGAATTGATGTTGCAGCATCGATACAGAGTATTGCATCCCTAGGAAAAATTTCATTCCACCCATTGTTAAAGCAGGTAGGGAGCAGATGAGAAAAGTCAGGCCACAAATGAATCAGAAGATACTTTTGCACCCAGAGAGGACACACTGAATTCCTATCTTCTTTTCACCCAGAGCTTGGCTAATCTCCTTTGTACTGTAACTCCCAAAATCCCCTGACCAGCCACTGGGAGAATTTAGGAATTACAGTCTAAATTTTGACAGCCTCCGCTTTCACCCAGACCTGATTTTCTTGCTAGACTGCAGCCACCAGGAACAGTAGACTGAAAAAATTCCATACTAGTGAATCATTTCAGGGAAGTCCATTGCTATCCTTCAGTTAAGGAAACTCACTGGTATCTGGTTCATAGCATCAAATGCCTCTCTCTACGGCTGTGCCTTTGGTCAACCTGGTTGGTGCTGATAGTACCTGTAGTTTTAGAAAAATGCAAGGACACCATACTGGGAGGTGTCGCTAGAAGATTTAGACAGCACAACAAAAATGAATAACAGATGAATCTGTATATCTATCCCAGTATCAATCCTGATGAGGCCAAAAGTTACCATGTGAATTTCCCAACCATGCTTGTTCTAAATAGACCATGGCAGAATTCTGCATGTAAACTATAAATGAAATTACGATGTATTTTGTGTATTGGTACTGGAATGCCTTCAAGATGCTGACACTTTAATGAATGCCAAAGGGAACCAGAGGAGATAATGAAACAGAAGTGTCAGGCTCTTTCGAGCTACTCTTTGCAGCTGACAAACCTCAGTTCTTTTTGTGTCAAGGAAGTGAAACTCAAAACCTGTCATTCCTGAACAATTGTAGTATTTAGAAAAATGAGGATGCATATGCAGGGAAAACCTTTGGCACTGCCTCTGTTCCCACTTATGTTCAGAATTGCAGGCATCAATGTAGTATTCTGGGAAGTCCAATCATCATCCGTGATTGCCCATATGGGTATCTTTTTTTTCATACATTTTGGAAGGAAATCAGGGCATGTAATATAGGACGTGCATCTTCATGCCATTTGAACACCAGTGTGCGAGCAGGCCAGACGGGCTCTTGAAGTCCACTCCACTGGTTGTTGGAATCTTCCCCTCCTTGGCCAGCATGGTAGGGGAATCATGGGGAAAAAGTGGAATGGCTACTCTTATGACTCCATGTTTTTTCAGACTTTATGTGTACTCTCAAGCTGGGTTTGTTGTTGGCTGAGCCAAACTTTTTCCCTTTACCCATTTAGTGCCATAGTCTTTTTCTGGGAAAGGGTTGTACCGAGTAGATGCACCAGTAAGGATTTGGTGGGTTTTATTTTTCATACTTCTGTGTTCCATCTCTTTTTTCTGGTGCATCTGATACAAGCTGTGCCATCCATACATCCCAAATGGTTGTGGGATCTAGGCAGTGTTTGCATGGAAAGGGAGAGCGGCATAAACACATGACACTCAGGCACAATCCACTTCAACCACACTGCAGGAGTTGGCCATAGGGACTACACAAGCTCTCCCTGCACATCGTTAGATATTTGTCACCATCCCACTTTAATCTCATACCATATCATGTAGCAATAAGCTAAAAATTAATGTTATTTTTTATCTTTGCTTAATAGAGTAGCATGAAATATTACTTGTAGTAGGAGCTCATGTGGAAGTGAATAGTGTAAATCCTGTCCTAAAGCAAAAAATTATAGTTCTGTGGATGTGCCATACTACTGTATGGTGACAAGAGATCAGACTCATTAGGGCCAGATTATAAACCATAGCCACTTTCAAGCCATGCTTCTCAATGGCCTACACTGGCATAGAATAATGAATGATCAATATGGGCAGCAGCTGATTATCCATACGGCTTTTTGTGGCTCTCTCGGTACAGTTAGTACTTGGAAGTACACTGGAGTGGTTTCAGTGAGCACAGAAAAATGTCTTGTTTTCCAATCCCTGTGCTCATAGCTGAGGTACAAACAACATCCAAATGTTAAAATGATTGTTCTCCCAATATTCCTTCCCATCAGGAATCCTAATAAAAAGGGAGGAGACTCATTTCCAGTTCCCAGAAGGCTCCAAAGTACTTGGCTGCAGAAAGATTGAAACATAATTGTATCCCATTAAATACAGTACCTATTGGTCCTCCAAGCCAGATTTCATAACAATATGATGGTTGTTGGTAGCCCATGTGAAGCAAGTGGGTGGTCTCCATGTGGATGGTAGCAGCCTATTGTTTCCCTCATGAAAACACCATCACAATTGACGCTAATCGGCATCCTTGTTTGCAATCTTATTAGAGAGATCAAGGAATGAATGAAGATGGAGAAAGAGCTGCCCTCCCAGGTCCAGGGGTGGCCCCTTTGAAACAGAGCTCAGGGCAAAGCTCATGGAGAGGGTGACACAGGCAAATGTAAGCTTTCAAGCTGTACCTGTTTACTTTCCCATTTCCAAGAATGTTGATATTTCTCTGTATTGGAAAAGAAGAAAAAAAATAAATGAAAAATAAATGAAGGGAATTTAAAAAGAGGATTTTTTTTTTAAAAAAAAAAGCATAATTACCTTAAATGCGAGCTTCTGATTGGGTCACGGCTCTCTATTTAACTTAGTGGTTTAGTGATTCCTAAAGGAAATGATTATGTCTCTTTGTTCTTAAACAAATAAGTTGTGTGTTCTTTATCCTCTGCTGTAGCTGATAATATGATAGGTACAGCTCTAAGGAATAATTATACTAAATGGCCGTACATACCTCAAAAGACAGAATCCATCTATTATGCAGAATTCCCCACAGAAATCTTAGAAATCTTATATGCATTGATTGCTAGTTAGCATTAGAAAGACTTTTGCAAGTTGAATTCACAAAAGAAGGAGGAACTATTTGCATTAGGAAACAGGCAACATAGGCTAGCTGATAAGTACGTGGTGGAGTAATGCAATTAATATAGTTATGTCTCTTAATTAGTGTTTGCCAACTGCCAAAAGAAGATACCTGTTCAGAGACAAACTTGTTTTCCTGATTAAGAATAGGACCCATCTTGTCAGAATGAAGGTGGACCTACTTTTGATCTAATTAAGGCTGGCGGAGGAGAGACGGCTGAAAACTTGTGCCATTCTGACATGTATTTGCATATTCATATAAGAGATAGATTGATATTTGGCAATTAACACGGGCCAACGAGAATAAAATCTAATTAGTAAACATGCGTTCTTTATTAACTTTTGGGTCGTGCTGCTGTTATGTCCCAAAATGACTGAACAGACGGGGCTTTTTGAAGAAGAAAGAAAGTTATAGACCTATTTTTCATTCAAACTTTCTTATGGATTGTTTTCTGGTGTGCTCATAACTCACAGTGGAGGCCTCAGGATAGTACGGTGTGACACAACACACAGTTGTGTATTTCCTCCCTGACATTTCAAAAAATAATACACACACACACACACATACACACATACAGTTCCTTATTCAAGAATGGTATGAGCAATGCTAGTTTGGAGGTAAAGAGAAAAGGAGATTCATACCACTGATGAATTTTATGTTCTGGACCCACTGGTAATGTCTTATAGTTTGCTGTAGCTGTGCTTTCTCTGTATTACTAGTTGAATTTAGATATGATTCATCCATGCCAGAGCTTGAAAAAGTAAATTTTTTGACCTACAACTTCCAGAATCTCCCATGCTGTCCAAAAACGTAAACTTTCTGAGCTGTGACTTTTTTTTTGTACATGTGCATACAGGTCAGATGTACCTACCAGAAGGGATAAGTTGAATACTCAGTGGATACCTTTGTTATTTCTTGGCCACAAGCTAGAATAATTTGTAGACCAAGAGCCTGGGATGGAGAGAGGGAAAGAGATTAGCGTCTGGCTCCCTGAACCGAGCAATGGCTGGCATACTGCCATCTAAATGAAGCTATACATGAATCTGAGCAGGGGGAAAGAAAAGGAACAGAGCTCAGTTAAGTCCTATGGTGATCTTCTTGCAAGCAAGCTCCAGCCAGAATGCATCAACTGCTTTAGCTTTTATTGTCATGATAATAATGTTTATTTCTAATGTCCTTTACACCAAAGAGCAGAACAATGATATATACAATCAGGGACAAAGACATTAAAAAAACCTCACAACAATACATGGCATGAAATCCCCAACACTCCACCCGTTACTACCCATCTCAGCACCTTAAACACATCTCAATGGCTTAAGGTGGAGAGTCAAAGAGGAAGGTCTTCAACCATTTATGAAAATGGGTGATCTCCTCCTCCAGCCAGAGGTCCAAAGGAAAACTATTCCACAAATGTGGAGCCAGATCTTGAAAAGCTCACAGCCTTGACAGAGCTGTATGTGTTGGTGAAACAGACAATAATCTCTTGCCTGCAGATCTCAAATTCCTGGATGGAATGTACCAAACAAGCCAAGCTGCAAGGTACTGAGGGAAGTTAAAACACAAAGCTTTGAACACCAGGACCAAAAGTTTGAAACAGGCCCCGGCCCGAACTGGTAGCCAGTGAAGGGATTTGTGGGGAAAAGAAACAGGTGAATATTCTGGCATATTTAAAACATTGTTCTGAATTAATACCAGAGGAAGAAGAGAAGAGGAAGGCAAACCTGCCAGTAAGCAGTTACAATAATCCAGGCATGAGATAACCAAGGCCTGGACAAGCAGATGGGCAGTCTCTATCGTCCAGAACCTCCAGATCCTGTGGACGTTCAAAAGATGGAAACAAGGCTTTGCTATAGCCCCAATAAAGAGACAAAGAGATAGCCGATCATCCAGTCGGACTCCAAGGATCCTGGCAATTGAGACAGGAGCCACTGTGCAACCCTGTAAATCCAGTGGGGTACATGAGAGAGGGACTGCTGGGTGATCAGGTTGAAACACCAAGTTTTGTCCACATTCAGGTGAGTGGTGAGTGACGGTGGTGATAGTTTTAACATATTATTTATAAACTGTCTCTAGAATTTTGGCAGATGAAATAACAATGTGTTAAATAATATCAAATGTGGTAGTGCAAGTTGATAGGTCTTAAAAATCCAAAAAAATGAAGGCTATAATCTTATACAAAGTGTTTTAGGAGTTCATTGTACGGAACACAGAGAGATTTAAGATGTCTGAGTCTACATGCACATAACTGTGTTGTAAGCCATAATGTCAAATATGAGAATGTGCCAACTATGGACTTGCAAACTTTGTACATTCACAATCTGGAGCCACTGGCAAATTGATAGCCTACCCAGGGTACAGGGCAGAGCTGGCCCTACCATTTGGCAGAGTGAGGCAACTGTTTCAGATAGTAAATGTTGGATGTTTGTGTGCACGTTCCTTCTTGTAATCTCAAGATGTGGTGAAAGACACTATCCTTTTGCTTGTGTAAAAGTAAGCTGCCAGGTGAGTCACCCTCTATGGAACATAGAGGGCATCATCTCCTCCTTTGTTCAGGGAGTAAAATGTCTTGGGTTAGCCCGATAGATGCATTCTTTTCACAGGAGGTGTGACTTCAAGGATAGATCTGTGCTCTCACTGGAAGGAAAGATGCTACATACCTTTCTTGTTATTGTTCTGTGTCTTTGAGTCATTTCTGACTTATGGCGTCCCTAAGACAAACCTGTCACAGGGGTTTCCAAGAAACAAGGGGTTGCTTATGCCTTCCCCTGAAGCTGAAACTGAGAAAGTGTAATTTGCTCAAGGTCCTCTAGTAGGTTTCCAAGGCAGAGTGAGGATTCGAACCTTGGTCTCCAGAGTCATAGAGTCCAATGCTCAAATGTCTACACCATGCTGCCTTTTCCTTACACAGATACAAATGCACACTATGGACATAATCCACAGGAAATTCTCCTACCTAAGGTTCACAGAAAAGAATAGGAATCGTTCAAAAATATCTTACATTGAGAAGCTTCTCAGCATTCCCATTGACTTGCAAGTATAGTTATCCTTTCTTTAGTGAATTTGATCTGTTCTGATTTCAAAAAATATCTGTGCTATTATCTTTACTGGAGAGAATTTCAGTATTCTCTGGATCATTCTTGTCATTGTTTACATATTCCTGCTCTGATTTTAATTCTTGCAATGTAACACTGGCGGAAACTCTCACAAAACAAATTATTTTCACCAATTACCATCCAAATGGCAGACTCATCAAAAGCCTCCACGTTAACAAATTCTTAACACTGTATTGTTAAATAGTCCAAAAATAATACTTACCACAACTGTTAAAATAAACTTTCTACAAGAATTTGTAAAATTAGTTCCCTGCCAAACCTCACCACCCAAACAGTAGTCAAAGAATAACACAAAGGAAGACAGAGGTAGATTAGATAGGAGCTGCCATCTGCTGCATTTTAATTCTAAAATAAGAGGAATTACGTTCATAGGTGCTGTGGATAGATTTATTTGTTCTTAAAAGATGCTTCAAACTATGAACTTCCTCAAGGGCACTTTGAAGTGAGAAGAATAAAGTCCCTTTTTCATTGTTTCTGATGGTTCATGGCTAGCTGAGACTGCAAGGGATCAACTGAAGACAGAAGTGATACCCCTGCCCAATTATGACTACCTGACCATCCATTCTCCTTATATGAGAAAGTTGTGGACAGTGGTGGCTGGTAGCTGCTATGTTGGTGGGACAATGAATCCAAGTGTCCTCTGAACTTCAAAGGAGCTATCTATGGTGCTGATTCACATCCCTAGAATTATTTCTATCAACCGATGCAGACCTTGGAAAAAGTCTGAGCATTGTTGCTGCTGCTGCTGCTGCTGTTGTTTTGGACTACAGCTCCCAGAATCTTCCAGCCTTCTCCTGGCCTGATCTTTAACAGAGAAATGAGTAGAGGAAGGAAGGACTGTCTACAGAATATGCCCACTTCAATCATTCCAGCCTTTTCTGGATGGAATTAATTTTTCCAAGCTCTTTTCTATAGGTAGTAGCAATTCTGACCTCTAGAACTGTGCCCAGTGTTTAAATCATATGGTCAGCACTGAAGATATACAGTGGACAATGGGAAATATTAGAGCCACAAGCAACGCTGCCTCCATATTTCCTTTAATCTTCTGTATCATCTTTGGAAATAGCATTTGTGACCATTATGAAATGATCACATTTCATAATGGTCACAAATTATGAAAAGCATTTGTGACCATTATGAAATGCCTTTGAAAATGTTCATGAGCAGAGGTCAGAAAATGCTGACCTCAGGAAAAAAAATGAAATGGCAATAGGTCTATAATCAAATATAATTATATATATGCAACTGATCATGAACTTTCATCTTCAGGTAAATAACCTTTTCCAGTAGGGAAGGTGAAATTGCCTCATTGACTATTATCTCTTTACCTGCCTGTCTGTGTTTGCCTAATATATCTGCTAATCTTTAAGTTAATGTGAGAAAGAAATCAGATTCATAGAATCCATTTGCAAAATGAGAAGACACTAACTTTCCTCCTATGTACAGGTATTTATTTTAACAAACTTCAATGAGAAACAGAACAGTACACTTAATCACCTTCAATCAATGTCAACTACATTACTAGTTAATGGGAGTTTATGCTGCATAATATTATTTCCTTTGTGTGAATCATTTTCTGACATGTTACATTTAGTTAAATGCCTTATTACTGTGTATTTTACATGAGGACAGAAAGAAAAAAAGAAGAAATATAAAAATACTTTAGGCTGCAATTCTGTACATGTTCCTAGGAGCAAATCCCATGGAATTCAGTGATGTTTACATTTGAGTATACATACACAGGAATGAACTCTAAGTCAACCTCTACAAATTGGGAGACAGAATCATTTTTAACATCACCATTTAACATTAATAATGAATAATATGAAAATCTCTCTTTCTATCTTTCTTATCATTTTTATATCCCTGCTATATCAAAAGATCTCAGTGTAGTGCATAGACAATGGAACAACTGAAATACTGTAAAATCATATCACAATCTAGAATTACTAGAACAGTTTTCAAATTATTTAGAAGTATTATTATTATAATTATTTAGATCCAATTTTTTCCCCCAAAATTGGGACTTAAAGCAGCTTACAATTAAAAAAAAAATACTATTAAAAAATCACAAAAAAGTAAACATTAAAATAGAATTAAACCATTGAAAGTATTAAAAGAATCCACACCTGAAATTAAAAGAATAAAATGCAATTAAAAAGATTAAAAACTCTTTTTAAAAGTTCAGTTAAAGCAATACAGCACCCCCTAGCCCTCTTGTTTAAAGGCTTCTTTAAAAACTGCCTCTTTTAAAAGCTTGTCTGAATGAAAAGGTTTTAGTGTGCCAGCAGAAGGAGAACAAGAAAGGGGTCATTCTAGACCCTCTGAGAAGAAAGTTCCAGAGTCTAGGGGCGGCCACCAAGAAGACCATTTAAAACCATTTAAAGCAATTTTGAAACCATTTGAACTGATATACAACTTCACAGAGTAGCCTGGTCATGACGGCCAGGCCCTGAACATTTTAATTCATTACCAAAACTGAGCCATCATTGATACCGACCTCTAAG
Organism: Ctenosaura bakeri; assembly: GCA_948474755.1. Taxonomy (NCBI): domain Eukaryota; kingdom Metazoa; phylum Chordata; class Lepidosauria; order Squamata; family Iguanidae; genus Ctenosaura; species Ctenosaura bakeri. The sequence continues at coordinate 76,710 of CAOLHI010003858.1, read as the reverse complement.
GGGAGAGCTTTTCACAACTGGGGCAGCACACCAAAGAAGAAACTTCCTCATGTTCTCATATAATGTATCACTTCCATTAGTATTTCATCAAAGAATGCCCTTCACAAACCTTTCAGAGATATGATCAGCACTCTGAATGTTGATATGACCTTTTAACTTTATCAACAAACTTAAAACCAATTGCATCCTCCACCAGCTTCTCCTAAATGCATATCCATCCCCTAACTGCATAGCCATAGCCATAGCCAGAATGCGATAAAATTGTTCTTGTGGGAACTGATTCCATAAACAGAACTAAGAGGGGCAGTTCCCTACCTCTTTCTACAACCTCTCCATATGCCCTTGAAACCTGCACTGGCAGGTTTTTCTTTGGTCAGCAGGGCACAGGGAAGTCTCTTCATGGTAGTGATTGGATTTAGGCCCATGTATGATCATAGAATCATAGAGGTTAGTCATAGAAGTCCATAGGTCATTGGTCCAAACCTCACCACTACTTTCTTCTGGAAATCCAGCTAAAGCCGCCCAAGAAGGTAGCTGTTTAGCTTCTTTTCACAGAAGTCCAGCAAAAGAGACTCTACCACCTCTCTAGGTAATTGGTTCCATTGTCAAACTGCTCTTACTATCAAGAACTTCCTTCTAATGTTGAATTGAAATCTACTCTCCTATAACTTAAAATTATTAGATTTGACCCTACACTCTAGGGCAGCAGAGAACAAACCTGCCCCCTCATCTCTGTGACAGCTCTTGAGGTATTTCAAGAGTTCAATCTTGTCACCAAGGTGAACATGCCCAACTCCCTCAACCTTTTCTCGTGTGAGTAACGTGGAAAAATATTACACCAAAATATTAAGCTGACAAGGTTTTTCCTTAAAAAAGGAAGGGAGGGAGGGAGGGAGGGAGGGAGGGAGGGAGGAATTCAAAAACAAGAGACTACATTTCTTCAATAAAACCACTGTGAAATCTTTCTCAGAAAAATCAAATGAATATTACATCCCTCTCTGATTGTATTTAATGTGAAAAGTTTACCCTATAGTGGACTTGGCTTTATTCAGGCTGATTATCCATTTTTAAGAGTTAGATATTTTTGTCTGTGTTTCACATAGCACAGAATGTTTATGAGGATGGATCTGAATGATAGTGTTTATCCTAAACATTTTCACTGCCTTGTAAACACATATGACTGTTTCACACCATAAGTCTGAAACAGAAAATATATACTTAGTAGAGAACTGGTAGTATTCAGATTGATGCCACCACCACCACCCCGAACAAATGTTTAAATGAAACATGGGATTGCCATTTTTTTTCTTACATTTACACTTTTCATTTTTTTATCCATGCTTGGATATGCATTTAAAAAAAGGTATTGCCTTGTGCATTAACTTGGTTCATGGATTATGTATTCCCTTTTGTGCTTTGGATATTTAACTTAAAACTGAGGGGAAATACAATATTGCAATAAAGAATGAAAGAGAAAAGCATGGCCATAACTTTTAGAAAGTATGAACACTTGCAGATTCAAGTGTATTGCTGAATTTTAGGGTTCTTCATTCTGATAATCAGGTATGTTATGTAGTCTGCATGTGTGTATGTGTCTTCAAGTCTCTTGTTGACTAACAGTGATCCCATCAATTTCATAAGGTTTTCTTTGCCCAGGAATTCTCAGAGGTGGTTTTGCCAGTTCCTTCCTCTGAAATATAGCCTGGTACCTGGTATTTGTTGGCAGTCTCCCATGCAAGAATTAGCCAGGACTGAATTTGTTTAGCTTTTAAGATCAGATGGGATCTGGTGCCTTAAGGGTATTAGGCCCTTTGACCATGTAGTACTAAGGATGGGAGGAAGAACCATTTAAAATTACATAACTTGCTTTCATAGCTGCAGTGCTGTGGAAGAGCATGCTACTAAATTCTTCTTCAAAAATCCAGAATCTGATTATTTATTTTAATTGAAGTAAATTATTTGTGTATATATTTGCAGAAGTGGGTCACCAAAGCAGTTGTCAGCAGAATGCATCATGAATATATATCATAATCCCATAAATTGCCCTGAGAGCTTCAGATACTTGTACTATATATGGCAACTTACAAGATCTGCTCCAAAGAATATCCAGTTCAATCTCAAGGAACTCTTAGGATACCTGGGGATAAATTGGCCAATGATGTGTACAGGTGAAAAATTTCCATATTTAGAACGTATTGAAGTAGTGGGAATAATTCAGAAACTAGAAACCTACAGCAAAGCAAGTGGCTGGTCCATGCATGTTCCTCACTTTTCCCATAGAGATGACAAGACATGATTCTCCTTTGCTTCTCTTTCTCTGACTTCAGGTCTCTGCCTCCCATTTGTTTCTACTATCCCATTTCTTTTCATCACTAGCCACCTCTCTTGAAATCGTCAGTCTTCCAGCCAGAGCCAGATCCTCCTGACACGCAGGTATATGAAACTTCTTCAAAGCTCCCCTTCTCATTATCTCATGTCTGCTGCTTTTTCTCCAAGCTTCTCTTTCCACCAATAGTGTCACCTCTTCCTTTAGGTTATTCATCCCATTGCATGCCTCTTATCCTTTATGCAAACATCTCACTTCTGGAGATATCCCCAGTTCCTGTTATTAGATATATTTGAGCTTCCAATCCCAACCAAACTGATTGATTTCCCTTCTGTCACAGGATTTATATTGTAACATTCTGGCATCATCATTGTCTAAGGGCATTTCCACACTACACTGTTATAGTGCTATTATTCCACTTTCAACATCCTATGGAATCCTGGGGTTTGTAATTTGGGGAGCGGCTGTTGAGGCCTCTCCTTAAACTGCAAACCCAAGGATTCCATAGGATGTTGAAAGTGGAATAATAGCACTATAACAGTGTAGTGTGGAAATTGCTTTTAAGTCTGTGAATATTCTGTCCCACTGAACCAACTCAGCCACCCAGAGTCACTCCAATTTACCAATGAAAGTGTTACACAATCAAGATATATTAACTTTCAAACTGGAGTCAGCTCCATTTTGAGGTCAGAATAAAATTAATCATCTAGTGATTCGCTGTGTTAATTAGTCACATGCATCCTTTCTTTTCCTTTCTCAACTTTTTAAAATGATACTAGTCGAGCTAAACCATAGTCTCACTTCACTAACAAAGCTAACTTAAAACCACTAAGAACATGGTGGGTTATTGCAGCATGTAGTCTTTGGCCCTTTCTGCATGACATCGCTGTCTCGTTTCTGCCACAGGATGGCAGCGGTTGGCAGGTCGCGCTTCCACATGATGTAGTCGCCATTCTGCTGCCATCCTGTTGCAGAGCATCATGTTTGCGCAGTTTTTGCAAAATAGAAAAAACCCATTTCGCGTCTGCGATCACACAGCACTCTCATCACTTCTGGTCATGCGGAAGCTGCAGAAGCTGCGGAGGCTGTGGCAGCGCATTGGCAACACTTCCTTCCATAGTGCAGCAATGGAAAATGCCCAGATGCGCAGCGGAAGGAAGACGTGGTGCCATTCTGTTCTCTTCTGCATGGACCGAGTGGGTGCAGAGGGGAGCATTGCTGACACGTTCCCTTATGGACCTGCAGCGAGATGACATGGAAGAGCATCTCATGTGGAAATGTCCTTTGACAACATTCCTTTTCCGTGTCATCTAGATCACTCCCAGATTAATGTTTCACTGACAGGAGCATCATCATCATCATCACTGGAGGCCTATTTTTCTTTAGTCAACAACACAGTTGATGATTGAGGTTGCGTTTAGGTAAGTTCTTGGGAAAATGAAAGACTATGGGAAGGGGTGTGTGTGTGTGTGTGGATATGGAACAGGGAGGACAGGGGGGTGAGATACGTTTTATCTGAATCTAATCAAAGCATTTATCCCATGATCCATATCTTTTCACTAGTAGTAACTCAAATGAATAAATAACAGCATGAGCCATTTTCCTAGTAAGCTGAGGGAAAGGAGAGCCAGGAGAGCACATGATTTGTTTCAGAGGAAGCCAGGTACCAGAGAGTTAAAAAGACTTGCTCATTGGCTTTCTCAGCTCCTATTTTAATTTGCCTTCTCCCTCCTTCTCTCTCTCCCTTCCTCTCTCTCTCTCTCTCTCTTTAGACAGCTCTGTGAAGACAGCCTGGTTCGCTGCCTCACCATACTAATGAGACTCATCCATCTGCCTCTGTCATTGCCAGCCTCTCCTTTCTGCTGAAAGTCAGAGATGAACGCTCAGGACAGGTCCTCTCTAGGCTGCAGTACTTAATCATTTCTAAACACGCTAGATGGCCTCAGGCAGTGAAGGCAACAGGCATTTAACCCAGGCTTGGCAGCTATGGCTTCTGTACATTCTGGCTGTAAACCTTGATAATGAAAAGTAGCTGCGCTTTTACTCTCCACTTAACCAGATGCTCTTTGCTTCTTGGGGCAAGAGGTTAAATAGATATAAGAACCCATGCTAGTTCGGAGGCCTTTTATTTGAAGTCCTTGTAAGAGCATGGAACAGAACACACTGCTCTTTTGAGCTGCATCTCTCGGGACCTCATATTTAGGCATCTGTCCACTAACTACTGGAATATATAACCTTCTCACCCAAAGCTTCCTCTCTTTAAAGCCACAGTAAATACACTCCAGAGCCATATTTCTTCCACATAATAATGCAAGGATCAGTTTTAGCAATAAAACCGGACAGAAGGGGCTTTATTAGTGCTATTAACAATAACACACATATAACAATGAAGATAAAACATTTTCTTTCCATTGTGGTTTGAACCTCTGATTTATTTTTCCACTTCATCTACCACTCCATATGTCTCCAGAATCTGCCTTTTTCCCAGAGCTCACGTTGGTATAAGGCAATTGTCTGGGATGTGTAAGAATTAAGTATCCCATCATTCAGACTAGACATGCAATTAGAAGAGTTCCACTAATTTCCACTGCTGAGACCCTGTCACTTTAATTTATCCTTACTTTCCAGCATTTAGGTCTTCGCTGGTTTGAGGCCAAGGGGTTTTTTATATAGTTTCAAGCAATGATGGTGCTAGAAAGGCTGAAGCTGCAGGGGAGGCGTATGACTGTGTGTGGTGGTGATTCGTAAAGTAGGAAGGAGAAGGCACAACATAAATTGCTTTGATGCAAGAAAAGCAAAAGGTGGGCCAGAGTTAGTGATTTAACTCTTGTGTACTGGGGCCCTAAAGTAATTGCTGTACAGAAGAAAACTGAAGGCTTAAGAAAGGAGAGGTTTATGGGATTATAAAAGTGTGTTTATTATGTCTTGCTTTTGCCTCTTTTATTGCAGAGTCTTTACATTTCACTTACCCAGTTGCCATCAGTGATTTCCTGGGACAATATATATATAAGCAAGAGTTGCCATTCACATACTGCTGAATTGTAGCTCCCACAATGCCTCTACCACTGTCTGTGCTGATAGAGGCTGTAGTCCAACAGCACCCCTACATCAGACTTTTTACTGCCTATACGTATCTCTCCAAACTGCATCATCCTCTTTCCATACCACCTGCACTTGGTAGCAAGCATTACTACTGTATGTCTGGCTGCCAGCCACAACTGCAAGTATGTTTTGACTGTTATTGCATATGTGTAGCAATGGACAGAGTGGCAGCCTTAAGACCAGAAATGGCACTGGAAGTTTCACATCTCCACTGTTATCTGTGCGGCTGCACTCCACAGGTGATTAAGGTCATTTACACAGAGAGAAGACTGAGAACACATGGGACTACAGTGATGGAATACTACTGTAGTGTAGGACTTCAGTATGATAGCATATTAATTTTGAATACTCACCTGCTCTGAGAAAGGGAAAGAAAAAGAGAGAGAGAGAAAGAGACCTCAGCACTCAGAGGTGTAGCTGCTGGGAGAGTGGAAAAAATGAGGACATTACCTCTTCCATTAAGAATTCTGACCACTCAGATGAAATTTATCTTCATCCCCCAAAGTTTAGGATGGCAGAGAATGAGATTCTGAAAATCGTTCATACTTAGAACTCATATTTGCTGTGGTCATGTTTCCTTGATCACTTTGTCTGGCTCTTTTCTTTGGATGCTTAAACCATATTTCTAAATGATCCACTGAAGTTTTAATTTATTGATATGCTAGAAATTTAGGGGCTGAAAGAAAATTTTGTGTGGAGGAATAATTCTCCTTTTAGGAGACTATGTCCTCATTTTGTCCTTCCCTATTGCTACACCCCTGCCTCATAGCTCTCCCCACCCAGGAGGAGTGGAAAGGAGTACTGCACAGTGCTGTTTTCTTTGGTGGCAAGAGCCATGAACAAGCTGAACATTTATTCCTATTCTATCTGATGGTAAAAGTCACCAAGAATGTTTAGAAATCACCAAGAATGTCTGGCCCAACAATAGCTGTGCCCCTATTGTTTGTTTACTTGCTTGCTTGTTTTTTGTTTTTTGTTTTAAAAAGCTCTCTGAGGTTCCCTACTCTCCAAAATAATTATTACAGAAAACTAAAAATGAAATCCTATCTAAGGAAATAGATAGCAGTTCTGGCAATGACATATACTGAATAAGACAACAAACAATCTGAGCCTTGTTTGGTCATGAGGATTTTGTCATCGATACTCCCTTTATGATGTATTAATGCATTAACTCAAATTAATGTACTAATCTGAGCTGTGGTTAAGAGAATCCTCCAGTGTGCCTCTGGGGATGTTTCCTGCTGGTGTGGCATCAACAGTAACAAGCTGAGGTTGTGAAAATCCACACATTCAGATGCATGGTAGGTAGAGTTCTAAAGCTTCCAGCTGTTCTGCTATACTCAGTTTCAGCCTAGGAGCCACATTCTCAGAGGGGAGGGCTGCAGGCCAAAGGTGGCCAGTGAGTGCTGCTGTACTTTTTAAAACTGATGTGTCTAATCGGGTTGTCTTTTAATCTGTATAATGTGTTCAGTAAAGTTTCTATTCCTTTAATGGTGTTTTGGTAGTGTCTTTAAAAGACTGGCTATAGCAGGAGAACAGGCTGCAGGTTGGATTGGGATGTCTCACAGATTATATAAGGTCCCTGGACCAGATATTCCCCACCTTGGTTTATGTAGCCTACTTTTGCTAAACTGGGGAGAAGGAAAAAGACTCACTGCACCTTTGCCTTCCATACAAAAAGTGAAATAAGAAATGCTACCAATTCCTCCCTATCCCTTGCCTGTCTCCTCAAAGGCTTCATAGAATGGAATAAGGACCATAACACATTCCACCTTCCTTTCAGGATGAGGTATCAACTGTATAAACATCAGTGTCCACTAGGCTAGTAAGTAAACCAAATTAGGCAGTATTCCTTCAGTATCGCAAGTGGAATTGCAAAGGTAATTCTCTCTCTCTCTCTCTCCTATCCTAAACAGTAGACTAGTAAAGAAAAAGTCTTTTTAGCAGCCAAGCCCCAAACTACAAAATATAATTTCTGTCTATTCTCATTTGAAACAGAAGATGCTTCCTGTCAGTTGGCAGGTTTTGAAAAGACAAATTGTTGTTTTGAGGCGCATTCACACACCATGTGTGGACAAATTCTAGAGTCACCGCCATAATTTACAATGGAAAGAGGGGAAGAGGAAAGGGAGGACTTAAAATGCTAATAAGCAATAATAGCAAAGGATTTGTGTGTGAGAGAGAAACAGATTCTGCTATTGTTATTATGCATAAATCTCTTAAGGGGGAAAATCAAGGAGAAGGAATTATATAAGGTAACCTACATATCAGCAGGATTGTTTCCCCAGTAAACGCTTCTTCAAGTATTCATACAGGAATTATTGCATAGCTCTTTCAAATCAATGGCATAATTAATACTAGAGGAGACTACTGGTTGAAGGGATAGCTAAGTAGTTATGGGAGGAAAAATGCACATCCCAAAATACTGTTTGTTTGTTTCTTTTAAAAAAAAAATATATATTTCTCACCCAGAAATTGCTCACTATAGATTTGTTTCCTTGTTTTTTAGACCAGGTTTGATTCCACAAACACTAGGAGTATAAATGTTTGATTATTTTGTCCTTGCATATGATGATGATTCATTTCCATCATTTCTTCATTCTTTGCTGTGGGAGAAAATGAGTATTTCTCTGCAGTTCTCACCTGACATTCACAGATCCTGGAAAAATTTTCTGCACATAAATACATGGGGGTGCAAAACATTGTGGGTTTGTCCCAAACTCCCATTTTTTCATGCAGAAAACACTGACTAGAAATCTATTGCATAGTTCTGAATGCATAACAGAGAGTTGTGCATTCGCAACTGCTTCATATTCATGTTCACGTCATAATCATGTCATATTCATATTTAGGGGATACATAGGAACCTGAAGTCCCCCAATATACTCTTGTTGGTCAGCACCCATTGCGATTGATGGGGATCTGTTCCCCTGTCACTCAGGAAGTGGCTGGCTGATGTTCCCACCCACACCTCAAGCAAGTGATTGCTGCTGCAAAGAGGGATTGCAAAAGGAACTCTGTTTCCACTTGAAACAATGGAGGAGGAGGGAACATTAGTCAAAGACTTCCTGAAGAACAGGGAACAGACCTCCACTGACTGCAGTGGCTGCTGCCCATTAAATAGAGATTACACATTATGGGCCAAGATTCACTATGTTGAAGTGTAACGGCTGTGGTTACGTAGCAACTTAGTACGTACAGGATCACAGCCACAGTTTCCAAATAGCCACATGATTTTTTGTGTTTCATGCAAAACAAAGCAATCTCTTTCTCATACACACACACATACATGCATGGAGGAGGTGGGAACATTAGTCAGAGACTTCCTGAAGAACAGGGAACAGACTTCCATTGACTGCAGTGGCTGCTGCCCATTAAATAGAAATTACACATTATGGACCGAGATTCACTATGTTGAAGTGTAACGGCTGTAGTTACATAGCAACTTAGTACATACAGGATCCTGGCCACAGTTTCCAAATAGCCACATGGTTTTTTGTGTTTCATGCAAAACAAAGCAATCTCTTTCTCTCTCACACACTCACATACATGCTTTCTTGCCAAAAAGCCACCTGTTTTAATGCAAAGAAAAAATTTCCCCAAACACTTTGGGATCTATAGTGACTGAGGGGAAAAACACACACAAAATTTTGGCCACAGTGTTATTCTTTCCAGGTAGGCTTTTTCAGTGTAAAGGAAAAACATTTTTCAGTCAGAACACAAATAGCAGCAATATTCTTTCCATCCTTAACATGCATGCCTGATTGTGCCTGCACACGCACACACACAACTAGTATCTGCATTTCTATACCATAGACAGACAATCTTTGGGATTTCAAAATTGCTGCATTCACAGAAATGCAAGATCTTAGAACACAGGTAATATCTATGTAGCTTTTTTGGAAATAATGAGTAATATGGAATGAATTTCAAGACGGTACATTCCTTGGGACAGTGGATTTTGGTATGAAAACTATACAGGAAGTTGAGGCAATCCACATGGATGCCTCTTGTTATACTCGCCAGAATTCTACTTAATTAAGTATACTTAACAAAATAATTTCTTCAGGCTCGATACCCTGCCAAACTTGATGGAAACATCACTCACTTGTACTCTGACCACCAGCAGAATAGATCTTCGCTTCATGTAACTGATGTCCAGTAAAGTAGGTTCAGAGGAAGTTAAAATGTGGCAAAATTGTGACTGGATAGCAATTTTGAATATGAAACAGTCATGGATGAGTAAATCTAGGTAACCTTTTCACATTCATGATCACTACTTGGTAACGATTGTGAGACTGCTGTCACAATCATAACTCCCCCCTTCCAACATATTTTATCTGGTATCAGCTACATCGGAAGAAGGAGGTCCATTCTCTCTGTGATAGGAGCATCAGTCAGGCTTGTGGGGAGAGTGCCAGGCCAGTAGCTGGTATAGGATTCTGGCCATTAATGGCATGGACTGCCACCCACATAGCAGTCATTACTCCACTGCACATCAGATGAAGGACTACCAGCTTGAACAAGCTTTGGAGAGTGAGGGAAGGGGAATGGCTGATCATCTTGTGTAAATTAGTTTTGGAATTCTGACTACATTTTAATTTTGATTCTGCCTCCTAGCATTCAATTCATAAAAAAAATTGCTGATGACTGACCTGAAGGCCGTGCTGCTTTTTCATCATCCCAGGAATGCCAGCATGGTGTTTGGTTAGTGACCAGTTAATTCATTGGCCCTTGCTTCTACATCACTGAAAGCAGAGTGTAACACAATTGCATGTGGGCACAGAGCTCCTGGATGTGCAAGGCTGCTTGAAAAGTCAGCTGCCAAGGGAAGGTATGGAACATCCAGGAACCATCCTTCAGCCATGAGCAAACAGGAGCTCCCCCCTCCAGGACCTCCAGTAAGACCACAAGAGATCTGGGAGGGCAACAGCCACTTTCTCTTTTTGGGCACTGCATTGGTACCCTGTACCTGTCTCTAGTCATTGAATGGCTGTCCCCTGTCTCAGCCATTAAATGGCCAAGGGAGAGGACATTTGCCCTCTGCAGCAAGCTTGCAGACAAGAGGGTATGGCACAAAAAAGATACTGGATAGCTCCCCGTCCAATTTTTATAAACCTATATATTGGCACATAAAGTACACATATGTCACCAACAGAATTCTGACCATTGTCTCCTAAAAACATTAGACACAGGCCCTTACCACACCATGCCTCAATAGCATGTTGCCCTGTTTCAATTCCAGCATTGCCATTTCCGTGTTGCTTCCAGGTTCCAAATGCTCTCTACTGCACAGGAAGTGCTATCAAGCATAAATAAGGAACCACACTTGCCCAAGTGATGGACTTGTGGTGGGAAAGGAGGCCATTCTCAGATTTTTTTCTGGTAATGAAAATGAGCTGACTGTCAACAGAAAGGGCAGCTGATTAGGGATGTTGTCACGTAGGAGGACTGGTTCAGGAACAATGAGTGGCTTTGCCAGGATGATGACTTCATGTGGTAAGGGCCACAGACACTCTCCTAAGAAGATCCATTCTGCAGCAGATCAGACTCAGGCAAACCTACAGAAAATAGAGGATATTTGCCTCCCCAATATTTCATCTTGTATAGCAATTTCTGTTTTCTAATGTATTTGGATGATTTTTCTCATAATACCATTGCAGTAGTTTTTTGGTACAGCTAACACCTCATCATCATGAATGGTGCATTTTGTTGTAGTGAGTTCTTTTTGTTCCTTTGTTCCATTTCAAGGTTCCAATCAACCATGCCCTCCAAGCAAGATATTCCACTCTTTTTTCACTCTACAAATTCTGTCCTTTTTTTCCAACCTTCATGTTACATTCAACACCACAGAAAAAGCAAAGGAAACTTCATTGTTCCATAAGAGAATTCCAAAACTCACATCTTAAAAAAAACAAGATGACTCTATACTCTTTGGAAACTGGACTGTGTTTTGCGGTATCTTTTAACCGTCTAGATATTTCTTAAAGTAGTACTTCTGAAAACTTTGGGGTTCCCTTTTAGTTACAAGCCCAGCAACACTCACCACACCTGAGTCTGATGTTTTAAGGAATGATGTTTCCCCCACAATTCTGCTTCTGCACCCAATCTCAGTTCTTTTAGGTTTCAGAGCTAAACAGAGTCTCACACAAGTGCCAGAGACTCCAGCTAACAAAAAGAGAAAGGAGGAATAAAAGGAAAAGGAATGGTACTGCACTGACATTATCCCTGCCTCTGTGCAAGTTTCATGTAGTGACTGCATGAGAGATTGTGTCCGTCTATAGTGAAGTCTCTCAAACACACAAAGTAGTGGATTGATACACGAAGGTTATAAAAATAATCCATAGTCCTGGGCAGATGGCGTGGGTTAGTTTCACATATATCCAATGGGAAACTGCTCTATAGATCTGCATTGGAGTCAACATTATAATTACTGCAAGTAGTGTAATTCTCCTTGATGCCAAGAATTAAAAGCAACACATTTCCCACTCTGTTTTTTTTTAGTTTGTTTGTTTGTTTGTTTGTTTGTTTGAAGAACACTGAATGCTTATTACTTCTCCCCCTGCCAGGGGACTCCCCCACTAGTGGGATTTAAATGCCAGACTCCTGTTGATGGTTTATGCTGGTATAACACCAGTAATGCCAGCATAATACATTTTTAGGCATTGCACAGGGAGGTATTCATTACGTCCTTATGCAACATCTTTGACTTGAGCACAATTTCAAACACACACACACACACGCACACATATACACACAAACCAATTGGCAGTAAGACAGTGCCTATATGCCTCCAGCTGCCCTTGCCTACCTAGGAAGAAGAAAAAACAGATTTCATAAACATATCATAAGCATCAGCATAAGTATTCTAATGGAGATCTACTCTCTATCAGCAGAACCAATGGGATCTTGGCCAAAGAGTTAATTTTGAGTGGATCATGTCCCTGATATAGAAAAAGAACGTACTGGGTTGCACCCAATGTTATATCTGCACATCAGAGGACCACCTCTACCCCATCCTCTGGGCAACAGTCAGCCCTGCCCTTTGAAACTGCTGTATAAATAGCAACACTTCCAAGCATCTCTAATAGTAGATATGTATGAAAGACTTGGTCTTTGAAAATCCCATTGTAAACTGATCTGATCCCTACCTCCTGGACTCATCTGCAGAGTGAAACTCAATTATACACCACATTTCACACTTGTGATGTGCTTCTTGGCTTCAAAAGAAAAAAAAAATCAGAATACAATCTTAAGGGCATCATTTGACAGTACATATATTTTCCCACTCTTGATTTAAAATAAAAGTTGCTTCTCTTCTGTCCAGGTTTGGCTTTTTTTATTTTTTATTTTTTATTTTTTGGGCAGACAGTAAAGAACTTGATGGTACAGTAAAGTACTATACCATCACGTGGGACACAATGTCAGGACAAACCCAAGCCAGTTTGCTGAGGCAAAGGACAAATAGCTGCTTCTCCTTCCACATGGCTGGACTGGCAGCTGAATCTTACCTAAATGATGGTGACAAGACTGAACCCTACAGAGTACCTGAGATGTAAGCAGTCTAGCAGAGGGGCTGCAGACCAGATCACACACCACTCTGTCCATCCAACATCTTGCCACTTCTTTGAGCTCTCTACTCAGCACGTACTGCCTGAAGTCACTGCCTTACTCTGCCTAACGAAAGAGCCACAAGTCAGCAGGCAGTGATCAAGAGTATCAGCAAGGTACAAAGCTTGCTTAAAGGTTAAAATTCTGCCTTTTCCAGAAAAAACAAATAGCATACGTTAAGGTTTGGGTTCCCTTGCCTTTTATCTCTCAAGTATTGCGATGTTCCCAGCTCAGGATAAAGAGAAAGCAATTTTAATCAGAGGCATTTGTATCATCAGAGGGATTTGTGTAATTAATCAAAAATGTCAATACTTAGAACATATGTCCATTAAGATTGCAATCCACTAAGCACTCATCTGGAAGTAAGACTCACTGAACTCAGTAAACTTACTTATGAGTAAGGATTTTAGGATGGGCTGTTAAATATTTTGATCAACACATTCCACCTGTGTAAAACCCACAGCTTGGAAAAGTTTCCTTTTTGGACCAAAATCGCCCTACTGGCATAGCTACTGGTCTTGTTGACGAAAGGGTTCTGGGAGCTGAAATCCACCAAAGTAAGCTAAGGCTGCTCCAGATGAATCAGAGTCTCATCTGGAACAGTGGGGGATAGCCACCTCTCAGCTTCCTTCCCTAAATGGCACTTCTACTAGTGGTCTGAAGATTAATAGTTTGTGAAAGGCCTTCACAATGCAGCCTTATTGGGTTGGCTACTATCCCTGAAAGACAAAAGTGTTGATTTTCTACTTCAGAAGCTCCATCCTTACTTTCATAGAGCCACTGGGCTGCCTAATGAATGTTAGCTGCAATACTCCCTGTGGTCAATGGGGCTGTTGTTTAATGAATTGCTTAATGTGGTTGATTACTGCTACAATGTAAAATGAGGGAAGGAGCCAGGGAGAGTTGAAAATCTCACTAGAGAATACAATGAAAATGAATAGGATCAACACGAACCTTTTTTTTTTCCCCTCGCTGCTCTGAACAAGCACAGCACAGGCTCTTTCTGCAACTAATATAATTCCAGTTCTTTCCCCTTTTTTCCCTCTGTTTTTTAAAAAAATCAATCTCTCACAGGATATATATATCCTTTGACATTGAATTCTAGGGCTAGTTTTCCTAGAGTTATAAATGTTCCCCTGACTCCAGTCCCGGTTACTCACATGGACAGATAAATTAATTAAGAAAACTTTTATGCCAATTACTTTATGCCCTTGGCTTTCATATGTTTTTGAAAAGCGGCAGCTAATTAAAGATATGATTCATAATTACTGGTCGATAGAGGAGCTGAGTAACAGAATCAGGAACTGCTCCAAAAAATTATCCATCACATTGTTGCTAATTGTTACATAATACATAAGGATGTAGGCATTTTCATTGAAAAATTACTTGCTTTTGAAGGATTTATTCAAAAGGGCTTTGGCTTTTGTAAGTGTGTGTTTTGGCTCACACTTAGGAATGAGAGGCCACTTTGATCTCAGATTCATCACTGACATTTTCAAAACCCATAAACACTGGTGTAAATATTTCACTTTTGTACTGTACAGTTTCTTTAGATACATCACCTCTAAAATGTTCTGAAGCTATGAGGTGATTGTGTTTGCATATGCATCTTTAGATTCCTGAAGATTGCTAACTGAATGAATGATCCACTGAAAAGCAGTACTGGGAGAACTGTGGTACTCTGACATTCACATATGTCAGTCAGCACTGAATGTGCAATATAGCCTAGGCCAGCCATTGAGTTTATTGAACAGATGGAACTGAATGTTACTTCAGCAATATAAACATCCAGATCCATGTTTCCTAAGTTGTTAATACACATGCAGGTATGAGGGCAGAGTGTGGTGCATCAAATCTGTCACAAGGCTAGCATGACCATGAGATGGAGAGACGCAAGCCATCCAGGTGGTAGATGCTGGGTGGCAGCAGCATTAGCCTTCTCACAATTCTTCTTTAGCTCTTTGACTTTTCTTCTCTGGAAGACAGGGTTGTGTCACCTCACTGAAACTAGGTGGCACAACTGCAGCTCCTGACCTGGGCACTGAATTGGCCACAAAGTAGCCAGCGTCGAAAATATATTCCCCCTCCCCTATTATCAAGAAATGGTCATCCTCTATGATGTTTCATAGGCCAGCATCTACAATGTTTGCTTTTCATATGTTTTCTCTTTTAGCCCGATTTTTGTGCCTTTTATACTCTCTGGCAACATTATAAAATGTATTAATTTGTATCAGTCTTTCATATCCTGGCATCCTCTAACTAACTGGTGAATGATGAGAAAAGTACTCCAACACACGCCAAAAGGCAACAAAATGTGGGGGTGGGACACCACACTCTAGCTTCTGAGAAGTCCTAGGTAATTCCCCTGTTACCTTACATAAAGACACACCTGCTTTTCTTCAGCTAAGAGCAACATCATGTTCTACACACTGTTCCTTGGACCTTTGATCCTGCCTTCCATTTCAAATGCTAGAAATGAACACAACCTTGGCAGGAAACCACCACAATGTGATGCCTTGACTAAAATTACATCTTAACAAGTGGGGTTGGGGGATATGTGGGTGACATCACCAACACATTGTGGGATGATTTATCATTGTTTAATGTGAGGGAAATGCAACATCCTAGGCAAGCCAGCAGTTTGAATAGCTTGACACAAGAATTTGAGGCAAAGACATAAAACCTGAAAGTCTTGGCCATGTGCGCTCAGCAAGACGTAATCTTCCTCTTATAGCATATTCTTTTCCTGGCACATCCTAGGACTATTTATCATTTATATAGCACTTTCAAGTTGCAGAGTGGAGGGAGGAGGAAGAACGGGGAGAACAGGAGGAAAGGAAGGAAAGTCATTTAAGCACATGAACATTCAGAGGGCAAGTTTGTGGCAATGAGGTTTGTATGTTTTAAAAAGTGACTACAGGATGTAACTTCAAATCCATTGAAAAGAACACTTCAGAATTAGAGCAGAGCAGTGAACAATATGCCTGAGAAATTATTTAAAAATACAGGAAGGTTTGTTTTTGGTTTAGGACTAATTCATTCTCCTGCAAGGATGAAGGGGGCAGGGAGAATGGGAAGCTGGGGGAGATAAAGAAAAACAAAGAGTCCAGTTAGAAAACAGATCGATAAGGAGATACACACACATATGTGCACATATACACAGAGTCTGTGCACATGCAGTTTGGATGGTTTTGTCATTATTTTAAAAACTGGTGATAGGTTTGGGTGCCTGTGTTTCCCCTTTTTTTCTGTAATATCCAAAGAAAAACTCAGGGAGGGGTGTTTGTATGCCTACAAACATGTGCCAATGACACCATTAAATCTAAAAACCAGCACACCATTCGCCCTGCACCAAAATCAGAAGAGAAGGCTAAATCAGAGAAGAGAATCATGCAGCCTTCCAGATGCTGTTGGCCTGCAACTCCCATCATTCGTCACTTTTGTCTATGCTGGCTAGGACTGCTGGGACCTGCAGTCCAAAATCATCTGGAGGCCTGCATGATTCTCATCTTAATCCCAAATTTAATCCCATTGTTAGCCTCAAGTAGAGTAGAGCCATCAAACTGAGAACTCAATAAGTCAACACTTCTGAAACTCCCACTGATGCAGCTGATTTAATCTAGCTGGAATCAGTGACTGGATTTAAATCCAACATTATGAAACTTTGCAGATGTGTGGATTGTTGTGTTTTCCAGTAGCTGTGCTGTGAGCAAACAGAGGAGTGATATGACTCAAATAATGTACTGCATATTTCACTGAGTGCCTTGAATACAATTTTACATAGTAGAAGTGAACAAAGTGTGGTCTGCTGGCCCTCTGAAACTTCCCAAACACATTTTTATACCATTAGACCTCTTCTGAGACCATCCCACTCTCCTCATCCCCAAAAGAATTTCATCCAGAAATAGCTTTTCTATTCCTATTAGATTCTGTTGTTGTTGTTTGCATATAATAGCTTAATGTTATCACGGTTATGTTATGTCTGGTGAGAGCACTAGATATCCTTTTGATATCAAATAATTTGGCCTTTGCTTGACCTTTCTCTGCCACCCTACTCCACGTGTTTGCAGAAGTCCACCGGACAAGCACTTATTGGGCATGGCCGTTGTACATTCCAAAGCCTCATTCAGGCAGGCAACTTAAGCCTCTTCGATGCTTTAGGGAAAAACCTCCCGGCAAACCAGCTTTGCTCGGCGTGTATCTTCACAAAGCCGCACAGCCAAGAGCCGAGCCATTCCTTTATGTCAGGCCATCAGTGTACTGGCCATACTATTGTCATCCAGCATTAAGCTCATCATGCAAAACCTGACCTTTTCCAACTCCTTTGTCCAGCTCCAAATTTCCTTTGTTCTCACCGTGCATGGCATAGCCTGTAGGTAAACTCCACCTTATAAAAAGTTCCCACTTTTGGGACTTTCTCGGATCACCCTGGACTTCCATCTAGCCTTGCTGCCGCTCTGTCCAGTGAAGTTTTCCCCTCAGTTCCCAATAGCTGAGTCTGCCTCCCTTTTTGGACTACTTTGAACTTCCATCCCGCCTTGCTGCTGGTTGTCCAAGGAAACTCCCCTCAGCGAACCCCGTTGAGCTTTCTCTCCCAGAACCCCATCTTTCCCTCCAGGACTACGAGACCAGGTGTCGTATTACCCACTCCCTTGAAACTCTCCATTTCTATTTCTAAGTTAGCTAGTATTCGTCGTGTCTTTCATGTTGCTTGTTCTTAATAAAAATATCATTTGTTACTTTAAAACCTTGTCTAACTGCTCTTTGACCCGATGCTGTATACATTGGGTTAAAGATCCCCGCTGAAGTTACCCTGCCTCTTGTTAGCTTAAGAGAGTGCTCGGGCTTAATTTTCCCACCTTGTGCTTTTATTTGGTTATTTGGGCGCCCCTCCCAGACCCCCCAACATACAGGGTAACATTGATACCTCCTTCAAAACACCACTATCCCCTTCAAACCTCATAAACCCAAACTGAAAGTGGATATTTCGCCACTCCTAGTCCTGGTTTTTGTGTTTTTTTAGTGCACATTTCTGTATATTTCCTGGCATGAAAATTTGGCCTCCAGGTCCACCAAAGCTGCTAACCTCTGGTCTATAGAAATGGTGATAGGCAATTGGTTCTACATCCATTTACACTATTCAAACCTAAGCTAGTTGTTTAAGCCTGAAGTTTCCATCTTTGGAAGTCAATTCTATCTGCAATGCTCAGGCTTTGGCAGCAAGTCTGGATGATTTTTGGACTTTTTCATTTTTCTTCTTACATGGCTAGCATTGTTACCCTGTTTACTGAGGGTCCCGTGAGGGACACCTAAGCGCACTCTCAAAATATCAAAAGGTGGGGAAATTAGCAAGAGCACAAGTTAGCACTGCGAGAGGCAGGACAATGGAGCGGAATCTTTTACCCAATGTCTATGGGGTCAGGCCAAGCCAAGAAGCAAACCGGAGTTTAAAAATTGTGATATTTATTAAAATACAGACAAACAGTGGTGTATGCAGCACATTCACACAGATAACTATAGATAATAAAGGTTGGAGTGGGATAGAGGGAATTTTCAAGGGGGATTGTTGGTTTGGGCAATACTACACCTGTCCTGAAGCCCGGGCAGTCTGAAGATTGAGTTCATTGGTATAGAGTCTCAGTACATGGAACTGAGGGGAAGGCTCGCCAAGCAAAGCGGCAGCAAGGCGGGATGGAAGTCCGATCCAAAGAAGCTCATAAAACCAGAGGTTTTTATAGGGAAAATGTGACCGTAGGCTAGTCCGAACTTAGGGAAAAACAATGAGTTGAGGGCTGGAGACAAAGCCTATGAAAGGTCAGAATTTAGCATGATTGAGTTAGGTCCAAATTGACAATAGAATAGCCAGTATGCAGATGCGAAGTGCTTGACAGTTGAGTATCCAGCTTGTCAAGTTGCCTGCTCGGGGCAGGGAGTTCTTTGTAAGCAACATGCATATATAATAGAGTACTTGCCTTTGAGATCTCCTAAAGTGGCGAGATGGCTATTTCTGGCTTGCCTGTATTGTTTGAAATATTGCAGCAATTAGGGGCCGAGCCTGACTGCGGGCTTGTCCGATGGACCTCGCAGACACGTGGAGAGGGATGGTAGAGAAAGCCAAATTATTGATATCAAAATGATATCTGACATCCCACAAGTCCGGGCTAGAAAATGGCAGTAACAGCATTATCTAGTGGTTTCTGTATCAGTAGGGTGATGAATCCACTTTGGGGTTTACACTGAATTTTAAAGGAACTATCCAAGTGCTGAACCTATTTTAGAGATTCAGTAGCTTTGGTAGACTTTAAACCAGAAGTAGGTACACCATCCCATAGACATGGAAGTCATGGGCTAAGACTGATCTCCCATCCCAAATCCTGTAATGCCCAATCTTTAGAGTTCTGAAGGACTTTAAAGTTCTCCTTTCCAATCATATTGTAGCAGTCCTGGAAAGGTATTACTTAACCTCGCTTTTTGAAATCTTCTTTCTAGAGCTTCTTGCAACATATAAAACTGATTTGAGGGAGTTTGGGTGTGGGATCCATTGAGAGCTAAACCGCCAGTGACTGGAATGGAGTGTTCTATTTAACCTCAAGTCAATACAGCATGACCACAACTTAGCCATATTGAAGCACTGTAATGAAAGAAACCTGAATTTCACTAGCAAGGGGCAGAAAATAAAGCAATAAGATATTCTTCAGCAATCCACATGATTGTAACATGTAACAGAAAATATCTGTGCATCTGCATCATTTTCCACCTGTAAAACATTTTCAGCTCCAGATCTTTGGGAGGAAACTTTCACCCAGATAAGATGTTTGTCATATCTCAGATTTCAGCTAATTATATGCTTTCACAGAGAAGGCATCATTTATTCTGCATGGGTGCGCTCCTTTCTACCATGGAATAAATATTATTTTCACAAAATTTGAAATAATACGGTACATGCCACCTACATGTCAAATATAATCACAATATTAAACAAAATGTGCTTCTAGAGAACTTTGCATCATCATTATTTTGTCATCCTCCTGAAGTCAAAGGCAACATGTGTGACGCTGATACACATTCCCAGTGATAATGCAAGGGCTTTCGCATGCTGCAAAACTTGCATTAGTCACAGGGAGCATGCCAGCTTTGACTTAGGACATCCTCAACCATGTTATAATGAGCAAAATTTGCCATTCAGAGGGGGAATGTGTATCGGTGTGATTTGGGTGTTGGACTCAGACTCTAGAGGCCAGGGTTTGACTCCCCCGCTCGGTCATGGAAATCTACTGGGTGACCTTGGGCAAGTCTCACTCTCTCAGCCTCAGAAGAAAGCAATGACAAGCCCTCTCTGAACAAACCTTCCCAAGAAAACCCTGAGGTAGGGTCATGATAAGTTGGAAATGTCTTGAAGGCACATAACAACAACTAGAAAGAAAAAAGCGTTGTCCTAGATAAGGGCATTATAATCAGGTCAGAGGTGTTATACTGCCTCTCCTTCCTAGATACGTTGCTACCAACATGCATTGGTCAGTTCACTGGATATCTCCAAATGAGGGTTGCCTTTGCTCAGTAAACCCCAAACCACAAAAACCTATCTAGATAGAGAAGGAGAGGCAAAAACAGGCTTTGGTTCAGTCCCACGCCAACCAAGCAGATGACCAGGGCTGTACCTTGTCTGTTTTGCCCTGCAAGCACAGGTTCCACAGCTTCCAACTCAACAGGAAATGTGTACATGAAAGATATGGATACACATTCTTGTTGCTTCTAGCTTAGATTATGTTAATATTTTGTTTATACATCCATGGCTTTCCTTCTTACTTTTCTTCTGAGTGTTTCAACTCACCTTCTTTATCTCTCTCGTAGGGATAGAAAGAATATTCAAAAATATTTTTTAAAAAAGGTTTTAAAATGTGTGCCTCATGTTTTCAGGGAACCCTGATGAGAAGAATCCTGGACTGCTTAAAATCTTCACAGTTTGAGACATATTCTGCGCAAAATTGACACAAGGTATATTTGCACAAAATATAGCATTATCTGCACAGATAACAGAAGATGTTTGCGAGGGATAGCAAAGGGGGAAATGTTGAAGAGAGACTGGATATTTCTTTCCTGTTCTTTGATGGATTTCCTGTTTCATGCTAACAGTTCCAGTGCTGGCAAGTCTTTGCATGATTGTTTGCCTTTCTGATTAAAAGTTAAGAGGTTGCATTTCAGCAGGCTAAAAGTCTTTGATAAAAGCTCACTGTCTTTTATAGGAAGCACCACTGTGTTCAATAGAGCCTGCTTCCAGGTTACAAGGCTACAGTTATGCACTGTAAAATTGAGGGGGGGAGAGAGAGAGAAAGAGAGAGAGAGGAGAGAGAGAGAGAGAGAGAGAGATTATATTAGAAAGTGAAGATATGGTTGTCTTCTTCAGGTAATTAGATTTTGTCCCAAAGTTTTCAATGGCCGAACTAATGTTGATACCCATGCATTCATATATTAATTGTTCATCTCCCTTTTGTATAAACTGTTCTGTCCTAGAAAAGATCTCAGGTTAGTCACTTTTACAACAAAAATTCATTCCCCATTCCCAGTAGCAGCTCAGTGTTTTTATTATTCTAATTATAAAATGGCAATTGTTACAGTCACCTCCGTAATTGCAACTTACCTCTTACAGCAGCACAGGCTTTTTTTCAATAAACTGAATCTGAGGGCAAAGAAAGAGAAACGAGTCTGATCTGAATAAAGACAAATTGAGATGGACTGTTCCTTTGTGTGAATGTGTGCTGCTTCCTTTCTTACAGGAAACACGATGCTTCCAATTTCTCTGATTACTAGTTTCTTAGTCAGTTTGATCAAAGCAATGATAGGTTCAGTATAAATGTACTCTTAATGTTATTTTCCTAACAAAAGTAAAAGCTGCCCTGTAATGCCTGAAAATTATATTTTAAGGAAGTCTATTACATATATACCCTTTTGGAAGACTCGGCATTCTATGGTAGCGAACTACCTAAATTAATGTGAGCATTGCTCATCAAAGATCATGGGACAAGAGAGGCTTCGGTGTTAGTCTGTGCTGGGGGGGGGGCGGAATGATCATTCTAAAGTGTGATATGAAATAACCTGATCCACATCTCTTGGGCAAAGGTGCAGAGTGGAACTTAAGTTAACCCACCACTTTTTGCCCCTCTGGAACATCCTGATGCAGTTTGTGAGATTTAAAAAAAAATGCACAGAATATACATTTATAAATGCATATTTAGAGAGAGATTGACATTTGAATTTCATCTGGTTGCAATACAGAAAGTGAGCCAAGGAGAAGTAGAGCTGAGTGTCTGACTGGTCCTATCTGCAACCAAGTTTAACCAGTCTTCTTCATGCCCACTACTTGTGAGGCTCCATCCTCACAAATGTGTAGTTGTTGTCACTGCTGCATAAATTAAGGCCTGACAATTCTCAAGACTTCATTATTGCTTTTATTAGTGGGCCTGTTGACACTGACATTTATCCTATATTCCTCTCTTCTATTCTCATAAAAAGTAAACATAAATGTACTCATAAATGTACTCTTCTCATAAATGAACTGCACTCTGGAAAATAAAAGAAGGTCCGCTTCAAAGTATGGAGTGAAGTATCAGGGCATTTCTCATGTCAATATGGAGACAGAAAAGCTGTCACGAGAAAAAAGAAGTTCTAGGAAAACTTTGATACATACTGACCTTTTTTTTAAATTTTGGAACTACACTCTGATTTTCAATGACAAAATGCCACATGTACAGGATACATAGGAGCCAGTGTGATGTAGTGGTCTGACTGCTGGACTAGCACCCTAGGAAACCAGGGTTCAAAGCCCGGCTCAGCCATGGAAACCCACTGGCTGACCTTGGGCAAGTCACACTATCTCAGCCTCAGAGGAAGGCACAGGCAAACCCCCTCTGAACAAATTCTGCCAAGAAAACCCAATGATAACTTTTTCCTAGGGTCAACATAAGTCAGAAATGACTTGAAGGCACACAATAACAAATATGATGTGTCTATAGGAAGAAGTATTGCTTCAACTTTATATACAGGATGAATTTAGCGGTATACCTTTGTTTATAGGCACAGGGAGATTTATATCATCCAAACCACACCAAAACATATTAAGTGATCTCAATGTACAGTATGACCCCCGTATCCACAGGGGATTGGTTCCAGCCCCCCACCCCACCCCGCAGATACGGAAATCCGCAGATAGTAGTGAACTCCCTGGGCCCGATCGCAGTGGGCCCTGGGCCTGCGGCTGGATGTGGGAAAAGAGCAGGCAGCACGATCCCACGCTGCCTGCTGTTTTCCTGTCAGGCGCCGTGGCGATTGGGCCCTGGGCCTGTGGGCACTGCAGTGATCAGACCCTGGGCCTGGGGGCACTGTGGCGATTGGGCCCTGGGCCTATGCCTGGAGGACCATCCCACACTGCCTGCTGTTTTCAACCGCGGATAACTGAATCCATGGATTATGAATCTGAGGATATGGGGGTCGTACTGTAGTTAATTCCTGAGTCTGAATGTTTGTTCTAGTTTATCTGTCTCTACTGTCATCATAAGACTAACGACATAGCTTTTGGGCATTTCCACATTTCCACACACTGTTGCTAAAATGCAATACTTGTGAGTTGTCGTCGTTTCAGGGGCCCTGATTCTGCACCACGTTGTTGCCATCCAGTAGCCATCTAGTAGCTAGCCCATCCTCAAACGTCACTAGAATGCTGTATTTCAACTCTGGAAATTTCTGGAGTTGAAACACAGTGTTCTAGCAATGCTCGCAGATGGGCCAGCTACGGGATGGTGACAACCTTGTGCGGAATCGTGGTCCCTGAAACAACTACAGCCCACAGGTATTGCATTTTAGCAATGCTGTGGGCAAGTGGCCTTTGTCATACATACACATCCAGGCTATTCATAGTTATCATTTTTCAATCACTCAGAAGCCAAGTTGGTGCCCAAAACAGGCACTGTAAACTTAGCACATTTTAAGTAATTCTTTATAATCTTCAGGCATGTTTACTGCTGACCTGCCATGCTCTACTGAACTACAAGAGGTATGAGACTGAAGACTGCATGCTAAGAACTTTTCACTCAAGTAACCATCTAGGAAGTTCCTTACTAGCACTCCTTTAGTTGATTGATAAGTGGGTGGCCCCTCAACCTTGTGGCTAATTTGTCTGCACAGACACTTTCTCCATGCGACCATTACCATCTTGCTATTTTACTAGTTACCCACTGACTTTGGCAAGCTACTGTGAAGATACCTTTGCATGCTTACTGAGTTCAAGTCTGGCAATATGGTTAGAAAAACATGGGCATGCTTCGTAACAGTGATTTACTCAACATGATGAGACATTATGTAAACTAAAGTTGTGGATTTCCCATGTGCACATGAATCTAGAACTGAGTATAACGTACAACAGAGCAGGCTGACTATGTAAAAGCAAACAGGATAGGCAATTGAATCTGTTTTCCAAACTGACTAAGGGAGAATACCCTTCACTACATTTGAAGATAACAGGGTAACTTAACTGGCACATAGCTCTTTCCACTAAAACCTTGCTACCACTTCAGTCCACCAGCTACTTGAAGCAATCTCCTCCTTCTGCCTATTGATAGGACCATGTTGGTATTTTCATCTCATATATTAACCCTGTGCATTTTATTTTAAAATATTTTCTTTTTATTCCACCTTTCCTTCTTCATTTGTCCCTCCCGTTCTGCCTCTTCTGTTCATAAGAATCCATGAAGTAGATTACCCTGAAACCTTGAAAGTCAGTGTGTAGTTTCATGTGTAAGAGGGAATTTGATCTTGGTCTTGCCATTTCTAGTCTGGTCTAGAGTAGACCCACTGAATCAATGCAATGTACACAAATGTTGACTTACCAGCCTCCCATTGAGTAAATGGAATCCCTCCATCTGAGACTCACAGTTGAGTTCCAAGAAAACAAAAACCAGACAGAAGGGGACAATGTTCTAAAAAGTACATTCTGTAGTATGTAAATTTGAGATTTTTCACTGATTCTGATAGAACATGGCTAGTGCTCCACACGAAATAAATGAAAATAAATTTTGGAACAATAACCATAGAAAGGTGATATGAGGCTCGTGAATAAAAGGATAAGTAATTAATGCACACACAGTGCCATGGTCTTCTTGAAAGCTACCCTGCCTTTCCCTGAAATTTAGGCCCTATTTATTTATAAGAAAATAAAGTGGACCCTTCTGGAGAGAAGCCTAGCACGGCTGCTGCACCAATGCTGTTGTGCTGAAGCTTTAAATCTTTTATATCTCCCATACCTCCAGGGGCTGGTGTTGGATAGTATCGAGCCTGGGCCAATAAATAATTTATGCTAAGTAGCAATTTAGTTGTTTGGCTTGAGGTAAAGAAATTCAAGAAATTCATAAATAAAGTCTCCCCGTTTTTTTGCTGTGTTCCAAAGTTAATTTATGTTACTCTGCAATTAACTAACATAAAGGTGGATAAAAATATGACAGGCCTAAGGTAACAAGTAAGGCTCATAAATCTGCCATCCCTTAACTCATAGAGCTGTAGTGATAGTTCTTGGGTGCATTATTGAGTGCAAAGTTTTTGCTTAATCCAATTCATCCTTTTTGTTTGTCTTCAATTCAAAAACCAAAAGAGAAAAAAATACAGTAATTGATTTCTAACAGCTCACTATTTACTTTAACAGGTTTTAAAAAACACAATACTTTGTGTTAGGTTGGTCACTGATTTTTGCAGATAATACCAATCCAGGCATCATTATGCTTCTATAATCAAACCTCATTGCGGCAGATAATTTGGGAAGAAAATTGGGGTTAATGAGAACACCTACATTTCTCAGCTGCATTCTTAAAGTGGAGAAGGTCAGACAGGAAAGAGAACTCTTCACCTTTGTCTGGTAAAATTCCAAAGACAGTGTTGTGTTTTGTTGTACTTAAGCATAAAACTGATGTTGCAGCAAAAGCTGGTTCCAGGACACCAAAGTAAAGCTGGGAAATAAGGAGTTTTTGGAATTGTAGTCCAAAAAAGTAAATGTCCCCCACTACGCTATCATGAAATTTTAGGTTAGATGCTTGAGGCCGGCATAGCCAAGACCAGGAAGGTAAGCTCTTCAGATGCTCAGAAACAACTTCCTCTATTTCTATTATGCCATATGTGTTATACTCATATGCAGAAAGATAATGCTGACAAGGGGATTTTGGGAGTTTTAGTATAAAATGTAACTTTTCACATCTGCTATCCACAGAAACATGGACACTCTCCAGTGTTTTTCATTTTCAGATTACATCAATTTTCAGGATTCTTCATCCTTTCTTGCTGGTCATTGCTTGAAATTGTTACCTATCACAGCTGCATCACATATATATATAAAATGCACATCAACTCAAGTCTTTTCTGTGAGAAATGCCTGTCAAAAAGGATGTCCCTGGGGCAGGTGTCAGCATGGAATTGTTCTATCATATCCAGACTGTACTACAAATCTCTGAGCCTCAACCTTAACTGGGGCTCTTTAACATTGAGCATCCTGCCCAGAAACATAAAGGAAGAAAGCTTCTCATCCCTCTAAAAAGGAAGTCATACAACTCACCTAACAAAAATCCTTCCTACCTCTAGAGCCATTTCTGTCCTACACTTTTATAGTGCTATTATCCCACTTTCAACATTCAATGGAACCCTGTGGTTTGCAGTTTAGGGAGGGGCATTTAGAATTAGTGTAGTGTGGAAAGGCCCTAAGTCTTGTTGAAGAAAACCATTCATACACAGACCTATTGCATATTTTGACAAAGAACTTTTGGAGATGGTGCTTAACTCCACACCCTGCTCTAATATAAATATTTCTATAGACTATCTCAGTTTAGTATAGACATTTTTTTGCATTGAAAGAGAGAAAGAAAGGGCTTCATACAAGCAAATGGAATCATATTTTGCTTTCTTTCAGTAAAGTATGTTGCCCCCTTTAAATAAGGCTTTATGTGTTTGTTTTCCATTTATCCTAAGGATACAGACATTTGACTATATACAGCGAAGAAATGCTAGTTTAGAGGTTTTAGTTATTTTTTTATTATTCAATCAGCCCATGAATCACAGGATCTCATGCTGTGTCCCTCTGGTGATGTTATCATCTATTTGTACCCATCCTGTGTTTCCCCACAGCTTCATCCCATTTTTTTTTTTTTTTAAATCTAGAGTTTTGGAATTAGGTGTCACTAGTACGCTAATGGCAGCAAACTCTCTCTCTCCTTCCCATTTATTTCTAAGGAAGCTGCTCTTGTACTAAACTGGTGGCTGCTGAAGGTGAACAAACTGAAATGTAGTCCAGACAAGACAGAAGTGGTCCTGGTCAGTTGAAAGACTGATCTGGGAAAACAGTTTGCCTGTGCTGGATGGGGCTACACCCCCCCCCGCCCCGAAATCTTACATTTGTAGCTCAGGCATATTCTTGGATGCAGATCTGAGCCTGGATGTCTAGGTTTCAGCTTTGGCCAAAGCCCTTTTCGCACCATACCTCAATTGCGTGATGTTCTGACATCATTGCAGGATTGCCAATGACAGATTGGGTTTGGTATGCAGCCTCTTGTCTTCCACAGGCACCTGGGTGTTTGCAGGACAGCACTGCATTGCACCTGGTGCATGTTCTGCAGCTCAGCATCCTAGGCCACACCCAGGTCCTGCCCCGTCCCCACCCCACGGCCCTTGATTGGGCAATTTTTTTTTTGTATTTTGGTTTTTGTTTTTGTTTTGTTTTTTGCTGGCACATGTGCTAACATTAGCATGATAGATGGTGGCCATCTGTCCATAGATGGTGGGGGCAGATGCTATCATATTAATGGTGGTGCCAACTTTTTTAAAAAAGTTGTAATTCAGCTGGACCCTGGAGGCTGATGTCGCAGGGATCAGCAGTGATGTCAACCTCAGGTGGTCTTCCTGGCGGATGTCTCTTCATGTGTTTGTTGGTGCAACAAGGGCAGCAGCTGGCCTACTGCTGAGCGGAGCTTCCCCTAGGAGTTGCTGAGGGAGGGACAGGCAGGGATTGCCCACACCCCACCCACGCCCGGCTTGCTTATGGAAGGACATCGAATGGAGTCTCTGCATGGGCTCAGCTGTTGCAATTGCTGCAGGAAAGGCCAGTTATTTTAGGGTTTTCCCCAAAAATGAAAAACAGTGGGATTAGCACCACCTGCAGCCAGAATAGTACCTGACTGGCGACAATATCATGCGGTAAGATGGCTCCTCGAGCAAAGGATGGCTGATGCAGATTTGAGATGCCATGCAAAAAGGGACCAAGAGTGGATTTGCACAGCTACAAGTAGTGTACCAGCTGCACCAATTTCTGGAGATGTCAGATTTGATTACAGTAATATCTGTCTTGATTACATCCCATTTAGATTACTGTAAGGCTCTCTAAATGCAGCTGCCTTTGGAAACTGTTCGGAAACTTCAATAAGTCCATTTCTAGGCTGAATTCAAAGTGCTGGTTATGACCATTAAGCCCTATACTGCTTGAGTTCTCACTATCTGAAAGACTGTATCTCCCTATATTAGCCAGCCCAAACTTTAAGATGCTTGGAGAAGGACTTTCTCTTTGACCCCTTCCGCACGTGGCGAGGGAAACACTCCCCGCCGCTACTCACCGGCTTTTTGGTGGGTCTTGGTGAGTCCGTCGGGACGAGGAGTAGTGCGAGCTCGTCACTCCGCACTGCTCCGGCATCCAAAATGGTGGCTTCCAGTTTGGGGAGGTTCTCCACCAACCAGAGAAGTTCGCCAGCCTAAGGCCCACCCCCGGCAGATCTGCAGGCATGCACTTGCGCGCGCCTGCAAATCTGCACTGGAGCGCGGCGACGGAGCAACACAGAGTTGCGCACTCCGTGCTTTTTAAAAATTTCTAAAAAGAAGTTTTTTAAAAAAACACTGCGTGACCAGTTCCGGTTGCTCCGGAGTGGACTGAGGTATGGAACTATAAAAAGTAGTCCGCCCCAGTTCACTCTACGGTGCAGAAGACCTCCGTTGGAGGTCGCTCTGCACCGTTTTAATAGCCCGGTGCGGAAAAGGCCTTTGTTCCATCCCTACTACAGGAAATTTAAGGACATGGAAGAAAACCTTTTCAGAGACTTCTCCTAGGCTATGGAAATCCATTCTATGGAAAACTAAGTTTGCCCCTTTTCTGTTCACTTTTCACCAGCAAGCAAAGACCTTTCTATTTGAACAAGTCTTTGGTTCTTAAACTCATGTAGAATCAGGGTCTTTTAATAGAGTGTTCCATGCTTTTATCGTTTTGGTGTCATGTTTTAAATTGTGTGTTTTAAATTGTTCTAGCTTTGTTCTTTTAATAGGTTTTTTTAAAAAAAAACTTATGTATAATAAAGTTTTATCTTCCTTTTGCTGTGATAGGAGAAAGGCAGAATATAAATTAAATAACTAAATATTTCCCCCTTACAGCAGAAGCATCTATTAAAGAGAAAGAAACAAAATAATTTCATGATGATGGTGGTGGTGGTGATTAGCAGCCCTGGCAATCTTCCATTTAAAGTACATTTAATAATTTAGTTCAGTTCATTGTACACAAACAAGCATATACAGTTGGCCTTCCACATTTACAGGTTTGACTTTCACAGATTTGATTATTTCTGAGTTTCTTCCACTCCTGCCCCTCCACCTCAAGTGCTTCTTTTCCAGGGGAACCTTCTATCTTGTTGGCTCCAATCAGTTCATGCAGACCTTTAAAAACCCACCTCTGGACCTCCTCTTCCTCCCCCACCAGCTGCTGTCTACCCAGCTAAGGATGAGTCACAGGCCAATTTCTCAGGACCACAAACCTTCTCCCAATGCCCACACACACACACAGAAAGAGAGAGGACATTTAGAGCCACCATGCTGCCCTGCCCCCCTTTCCTCTCCTTTCTCTGACCTGGTTTCTCCCAACCATGCTTCGGGCCTCTTCCCATCGACAGACAAGTATTATTTGAGATTTTTCCATTTTTGCAGGGGTCCTGCACCCCTAACCCTAGTGACTGTGGAGGCACAACTGTGTTAGAAAAAACTCTGTACAGAATTCAATCACTGTCTATGTGTGTATGTTTGTGTGTTTGAAAAAAAATTTGTACTGATTTTAACATTAGACACAGAACAGGTTTGACTGAATATATGCAAAGCTGAAACAGAACAGCTCATTTTATGTATCAGTATATATCTCTATGATCAGTTTTTTTAGATGATTTGAGTACACGGCACAAGGTTCAAACAGAATTTAGAGATTGTTCCAAAAGCAGTTGGACTGCAAATGCTATCTTCCCTCATCATACTGGTTAGAGGTGATGGGAGTTTCAGTATGACAACATCTGGAGAACCATATGTTCCCTTCTGCTAGATTAAGGCATTAAGCACATTCACAGCAGAGCATTGTTCCAACCAAATGTAGATCACCTGTATCCGTTTTTAAGTTAGATGAAAGCCAGGAGACATAGTCACAGATCTCATATATCAAATATGGCTTAGCCCTTAGACTCAGAACAACATGCCATCTGCCTCCAGACTCAATTGTGTGGACTGACGAAAATCAGAGTTCTGTAAAACAGCCCACACATTTGTATGCCATGGATTGGGAATTGCAAAACCATCCTCCTGATAGGAGAATGATCTCAAAGGTCCTTAGCACCAAGGAGAAAGGAAACAAGCAAATAACTATAATTTATTTATTGAAATATACATGCCTTTTCCTTAACACTTGTGTTCAATTCCTTTTTTGTTTTTTAAGTATTTAACACTTTTTTAAGGAAAATTGCCTACCAAATTGCTAGCAATTTGAGAACAATCAATGCAGAGTTTTTTCCTTTCAGGTTGCAAAGGGAAGAAATGACATTTTCTGCCCCTCCCTTCCATTTTCTCTCCAACGGAGTACTGTGTTGCAAACAATTCTTGCTGAAATCAATGCCCTCTAAGAACTTCAAGAAGCTGGAGAGCATCAAACCTGTTCAGCAACAAAGTGATTCAGGAGAGTTCAGACTAAGATGCCACCTTGTTGCACCCTTTGACCATATGAAAGAAATCCAGCCATTATCCAAAGAGTTTTGATTATGAAAAGAGATAATTGCCTAGGATGAATACTGGAACTGAACAGGTCTTTGTGCTAGTGGTTATTTCTGACTTCTGTACTCACAGTAACAATTCGCGATCTTTCTCTGAATTTTTCCTTATGCTGCTTTAGAAAAAAAAAAAACATCCAGAGTTTTTATCTTCATAACAACTGCATTGTTCCAACCTAACCACTTATAGTTTCTTCTCTGTGGAAGGCAGCAGCATTAATGCAATGGAACATTGTTTTCACCTCTTCCTTTGTGAAGTGTATTTTGATGTACAGTAGTGCCCCCTTATCTATTTTCCATGGTCAACTTTTTCCATCACAGACTCACCTTCCTCATTCCCCCCCCTTTACCCCCATCCATCCCCTGCAGCCTGCTCCAGGTTCTGTCGCCACACCTTGCCTGCCTGCCTGCCCCTCCTTCCCCATTTTTAACTACCCCTCTACCAACACTGCCACAGGAAATGGCTCTGGAGTCACCAGAAGTTTCCCTCTAGCTTTGCAAGGACCATAGTGACATTTCATATATTCTGGTAATATGAAGCTTCTCTATGGTCCCTGCAAAGTGACATTTCATACATTCTGGTAATATGAAGCTTCTCTATGGTCCCTGCAAATGCAAGGCTTCTTCCAGTGATGGTATAGGGCTTGGAACTATCTATGGTTCCAGGTATCCGGGGGGGGGGTGTGTCTTGGAACACATCCCACATGGATAAGGGAGGATGACTGTATTTCTATTTGAGATGTGATAAGTAGTCAGCAGTATTGATTCTGGAGACAAAACTTAGCTATTTTATTTTCTTCAAAATCCATTTTGATTATTGGGACCCTTTTCTCTCAACCCTATTGAACACCATTCTTTTCCCTGCTTCTTTCTCCATACTGGATCTTTCCTGTTTGTGTTTTTACTTACAATCAAGTCCACTTCAATTTACAGTAACCCTATAAAATGAGAGACCTCCAGAAGACCTAGTCATTAACTGCCCTGCTCAGGTATTACAAACTCAGGACTGTGGCTTCCTTGATTGAATCAATCCATCTGCACTGCAGTTTCATTCTTTTCCTCTTGCCTTCCTCTTTTCCAGGCACTATCATGTTGATCAACAAGTCACATTGTCTCATGATGTGTCCAAAGTTTAGACATCTTCACTTCTAGTGAGAGTTTAGGCTTGATTTGCTCTACGGCCCTTTCCAGAGGACGCTGTTGTCCTGGCATGGGGACAGGAGAGGAGCAGGACCATGACAACATTTCTGCATGATATCATCATGGTCCTGTCCTTCTCCTGTCACCAGGCAGCATAATCACAGATTAAATCATTGATGGGTTTTCCCTGTCAATGACATGCGATCGCTTCACCATCCCACACTTACCTGGCCTGTGGAAACCTCAGAAGTGCAATGGAGGCACTTCCTGCCCCGGGGCAGCCTGGGAAAGTGCCCAGCTGCACTGTAGAAGGAAGAGACGTGTCCAATACGCTTCCTTTGGCAGGGAGCCAGTCCGGCGCAGAGGAGAGCACTCCCGTCTCTCTGCCTTCCCAGCAGAGGTGCTGCTGTGTTCACCACCAGGAAACGATGGGTGCAGAAAGGGCCTTTGACCCATTAATTTGTCTTTTTAGCCTTCCAACATCCATAGAACTCTTCTTCAGCATCACATTTCAAATAAACTGATGTTATTCTTGTCCTTTTCTTTTCTCTCCAACTTTTACACCCATACATAGAATTCAGAAATACTATGGCCTAGAAGATTCTGACTTTGGTATTTAATTTGGTATCTTTGCACTTGAGCATTTTATATGATTCCTTCATAGTTGCCCTTCCATGTCCAAGTCTTCTTTTGATTTCTTTACTACAGTCTCCATTTTGATTAATGACTGAGCCATCTTCAAGAATATCAATGTCTTCATTAATTTTAAAGCTATCTAAACAATACGTGCTCCTTATTTTGTTTTCTTAATATTGAACTGTAACCCTACTTTTGTTCCTTCTTCCTTAACTTTCATTAGCAGGCTATCCTGGTTCTATCAAATGTAAAATTGCAACCCATCAGGGATCATATAAGGCCAAGGAAGATGTGAAATATGTCTTTGCATTTTAAAACTATCTTGCATTTAAAATAGTGCCAATGGCAAGCTCTAGATGGGCATTATGATATTTATTGGGCAGGGAGAGGCATCACTGTGGGACAGGATGGCACCAGATAGGAGAAAACTGGCTGCTATGAGTTTCTTATGGTGAACAACGAAAAAGTCTACTTTAAAAAAATAAGAAAAAAAGAAAAACTTCTAAAATTATGTAAGTCCTCTGTCTCCAACAGCACCCTAGAAGCCTGTAGAATTTCTCCTTACTATCCAACCCTTTTTGTCCCATTCACATGCCTAAAGATAAGCCAAAAAAAATTCCACTTGGAACTCTTAGTACAAACTAAAATTTATATCTGCAAATCTTAGCATGTAAATCACTAGATATCCAGATTTGAATCACATGGGAACTTATATCAATCTTTCTTTTTAATCAGTCATATCCAGATATAACATAATCCGTGGAGCAATATTGGAACTACTGACAGCTGTGACACAGTTCTCTAGCTCAGTGTTATTCAAAATGGTGGTCCGTGGAATAATGCCACTCCATGATCCATTGGCTGTCAGTCCCTGGCAAGTTTCCAAGAAAGAAAGAAACAACAGTAGCCAAAGGGCATAAATATGATCCAGTTTCTGGCACATTGGGGGCAGGAGGGAATTACTGGTCCCATTTATCAGAAATGAACTGCTCTAAGATTTTTGTTTTTGCAGTTTCTCTGTCAGCATTGATCAAACTGATTCATGTTGAGCCCAAATTTTCTCAAGGCCATCCACAGCTTTGCCCTTTCACCTGAGAAAGCACTCCTGGTAGGGTTGCACCCTTCAGATTGTGCTCAGGGAGCGTCACTGTCTGGGATAGACCAGGGAGCCTGAAGTTGGGACACAGGATTCCCTGACTTTCTAGGTGGACCTCAGGAGTCTCTGGCTCACCACAAGTCCTGCCTAGCCTTGTGATCCAGCTTTGGAGGGGGACAGGAATTCCAGTTCTCCTTGGGAGCCGAAGCAGGGGCTGATTTTCTGTGTTAGGAATGGGGCCCCTAGTTGGAGTATGTCATCTCTTGTATGGGCTCCCAGCTCCCTGGTTCCTTCCTGTGTGACTTTTGGGTGGACTTCAGGGCTCCAGTCTCATGGAGGAGGTGCGAGACTCTCTGGAGTTTGGCATCAAAATCGGCCCATGGAGTGGTCTCAGGACTTATGAGACCCAGAACCATCTTAGTTTTGTGATTCAAGCCTCCATAAAGGAGTGTCTTGAACTCCACGTTGTCAAAATCCCATTGCTCCTGTGCTATCTGAACCTTGTTGGCCAGCATAGCTAGAAGTTGCTTTCTGGCTACATAAGCCTCAGGGTTCTCTTTGGGACCTTGTTGCTCTAGCACATACAGGACTCCTGCAGTCTGTCCTGGCCACAGGATCCTGATGATTTCTCTCATCCAGGTGTGGGCGTCCAGCTTCACCAGCTTTTGAACTGCAACAGCTGATTCTAGGGTAGGGAGCTCAGAGGGAGACATGCACTGACCGTTGGCCATGGGATGAGAATGGATCATGGCATTCAGCCACATGATCCCAGTTGACTTGTTAAAGGGGCCAAGCTGATTGGCAATCGCCTTGGCCCTGGTGGCTTTCCAGGGGATCCTGGTCTCTATCTCTTGTGTTTCCTCTTCTGCCTCATCCTCCCTGGCTGTTACCTTTCTTTTATTCATGAACCTAGTTTCAACTGGGTGAACCGGCATTGCTATCCACCCAGTCTGGGCTGTAGGAGGGGTTGCTATTGCATCCTCAGGCAGCGGTTCCTTGAGGACAGCAATGGGGAGTGAAGGGAGAAACTCTGGGTAGACTGCCGAGATGATGGCCTGCCGAGTTTGCAACTCCTTCTCCAACTCTTCCACCTGCTGCTGGCAAGCAGTGTGGCTCGCAACCTCCTGCTGCTCTTTGAACTGCTTCACCATGAATTTGGCACCAGTTTTAGATTGGGCCAGTTCTTTCTCCAATTTCTCGGCCCACTCCTTCCAAGTCTGCGCTTGGAGGGACACCTCGCTTAGTCTCTGGATAGTGGTCTGTGCAGCAGACATGAATGTTAGTTTGTCCACCTGCACAACCTTGTTCTCAGCTTAAAGCCAGGCTATCTCCTTAGCCATCTCCTCAATTTGGGCTTTGGAGGCCACGAAGGCACTCAATGCATCCTGCACAGCAAATCAAAGTCCTTATGCCGCAAGGGCATCTTCGGAAGGCCCAAAAGGGGTATTCACAGTTCTAGCCTGGAGGTAAGCCTCCCGCAGGGTGGAAAAGGGGTCAGAAGTCTGAAAGCTAGAGCCCTTCTAAGGGCATTTCCCTTTATAGAGGACCCAATGCTCCAATTTTCCAGTTACCTTCTCTTCCTGCATGAGATTCTTCACCTCCATGCCAGTTCTAAAAACTTCTGTTACAACCAACTCAAGTGGGACCAGGCCTGTAGTGACAGGGAGGATCACCAAGATCCCTGGGGGGGGGGTTGGGGGGATAAATTCAATGGAACTTTTTCTAGGGAAGGGGGTTAGGAATCAATCTACAGCCACCCAAAGTGCCCTTTTGCCTTCCTATGAGCCGGGGCTGGCTACCCACTCTCCAAGCAAAAGGTAGGGATCTGATCCAAGGACAGGGATGACTACTCTGGTCCTTTGGGGGAAAGCCTCCAATTAGACTCCACCTAAGCTGAAGGGTGAACACAAACCCTGAGGGAACTCTTATTGTGCCGCCTGACCAAGCAGCATGGAGAGAGGGGAATGGAATCTAACTGGATAGTCCCTAAGTTAGTTTTTTTGGGTGAGGGGGCCCTTCCTCTACCTCAGGACTAAACTTTTAGAAATCAGGCTGGGAATCAACACCCGCACCTTCCAATAGGTCGGGAATCACCACCCACATCTACAATTCTTGGCAGTCCAGGATTCACCACCTATGCTCCTGCCATTACAGGGCTCACCACCCATTTCTGCAAATTCTGTGGGACTCACCACCCACGTGTTCCTACAGTGCAAGATTCACCACCCGCTTCATTTCTTGACCTTCCCTGAAGTTGTATGTGCCTACTCTAACCAGTGTGTGTGTGTGGGCTAACCTGGCCTATCCACTAGCAGTCAGGGTCCCAACTCACAATAGACCCCAAGTTAGAGAGAAATTCCCAAGACAGCTTGTGTACAGTCCTTGTGGTCTGCCATGATTCACTGCTACACTAGGTGTCATGCCCTACCTTGGAGACTGTGGCAGCAAGGAGGAAGATTCTAACTCTGAGGCAGAGGCTTCACCAGAGGGTGAAGTGTCCCCAGAAACTGGTCCAGAGGGAGATAATAAACAACAGCAACAAGGGCCTGAACCAGGAGAACAAATAGAGGAAGACAAAGCTGACACATCTACCTTGCAGCAGAGACGCCATGAAAGGGAGGGCTTGTATCACTCAGCCTGTTTAAGTAGTAAGTGAGCCCTAATGAGGGAACACCTGTGGTGACAGCAGCCATAGATAAAATAGGGCTCCAGCTGGCCTTTCCTCTCAGGGTCAGCAACTAGTCTCTTTGGCCCTGAAACTCTGTACTGTGCTCTTGGAACTGGTTGTCTTGGAACTCTGCCTGTTTGGATTTGCCCCTTTGTGTTTGTTTGCTCTAGGCAGCTTTTCTGTTTGGATATTCTTTGACTCTCACCTTGTGAGTAGGAGCTGTGCTGCTTGTGAATTACTACCTGCTCTACTGTAGACACAACACTAGTGACCACATAGGGGTGGCTGCCATACACAAACTAAGATAGAAAAGGGGAAGAGATTCCCAACCCCAACAGTAGCCCTGTGGCTCAATCACTCCACAATTGCATACACATGTGTTTCCTAGCACTCTAGGTTTTTGATTGGTTGTTCCCTATGTTAGCACTGACCTATCTGTGTGGGTCATGACTTCCACTCAGATTAGGGGTGCCAGGATTGCGTACATTACTCTGTAACCCTGACTTCTGGGGGTCCCTTGGGGGACACCGTGATCTGCTCCAAAAATGCAAAGATCAGGGAAATTAGCAGAGCACTGGCTTTAGCAAAATGAGGGGTAGGGTA
Organism: Ctenosaura bakeri; assembly: GCA_948474755.1. Taxonomy (NCBI): domain Eukaryota; kingdom Metazoa; phylum Chordata; class Lepidosauria; order Squamata; family Iguanidae; genus Ctenosaura; species Ctenosaura bakeri. Next base: position 39,448 of record CAOLHI010003858.1, on the reverse strand, counting down.
ACCCAGCAGAATCTTTAACCCAATTTATATGGGGTCAGACCAAGCAAAAAGCCAGACAATTGTACCAATAACTGGATTTTATTAATAAATGTGTTCTCACACACCAATGCACTCACTCACTCATGCATGCACACAAGGCCTATTGAGAAAGGAGAGAGATGAAAATTGATAGGGGATTCAGTGGAAAGGGTGTAAGGGCGCTGATACTGCACCTATCCTGAAGACTTCAGTCCAGGAAGTGGCGAGAAGAATGGAGCTCAGTGAAGAGAAGCAGCTGAGGGGATCACTCGACTAACAGAGTGCCGGTCTGCTAGTGTGGCGGGGAATTCTCTGAAGAGACTCTCAAAAACTGGGACTACTTATAGTGCAAAATGTACCTCGAGGGCAGGCCCTCTCCCAGGAAGAACAGTGGCCAAAACAAAGGAAGAAATGCCGCACAATAGTAACTTGGTAGTTTGCATGCTTGGTTTATGCAGATGGACCTTGCAGTGTAGAGTTTACTAATGTCAGAATTGCTCAACTTGGGGAAAACTCAATAATCCACTCAAGTTGGCCATTCCTTGTCTGAAGACCCTTTGTCCATGTGGGTGTGTTTAGCCTGAGGTCTCCTAGGAGAACATGACTGGGGATTTTCCTGGCCTGACCTATTTTCAGTCATTTGTTGACCTTGTCTATGTACCCATTCAGGCAACCTCTCTGGCATGGTGGGCATATTCGATATCAAATTTATAGTCCCCGGCATAGAGTATGCCGGTGGGGTAACAACATTGCTGCTGCTTACCTGTGGGAACAGGAGAGTAGGAAAGGCAACTCAGAGGAGGAAGATGGAGGTTATTTTGTCTCTGGCTCCAAGGAGAAAGGAAGTGAGAGTGCATTCCATGTGAAAGTGCAGATTCTTTCCCCCAGCAGCCCAGCCCAGCCACTTCTTCCTCCTTTGCTTTGCCTGGCTGCTCCCTTATCTCGCCACCATTTAGCAGCACCTGTAGCCCCTCCCAAGGTTTTACAGTTGCCAGGGGAGGAAGGACATGGATGCAGGATCTTTTTCATATAATTCAATATACTGTCAAATGGCTCTTACTGACAGGAAGTTCTTCCTAAACATCAGGAAGACCTTCCTGATGGTAAGAGCTGTTCAACAGTAGAATATGCTGCCTCAGAGTGTGGTAGAGTCACCTTTGCAGGTTTTTAAACAGAGGGTGGCTGGCCATTTGCTGGGGGTGCTTTGAGTATGTGTTTCTGCATGACAGGGGGTTAGACTCGATGGCTGTTGTTGTCTTTTGGAACTCTGTGATTCTATAAGTCTATATATATATACCTAAAGAGTACCCAAGTCTGTAGAATGAAATTTTGGGGTAACTTTAAGTCATTGAGACTGATGGGGAACTCAACTTTCTAAGCTTGCTAAGAGGGCAAAGGATAACTGAATACACTGTAATGAACCAGAAGGTTGCGAAAGTCCTTGCCATATCCTCACAAAGAAGGATCCTGCATAAATTGGAATCAAATCAGTCAGTGGCAGAATAATACAAATCAAATATAATCCAGAGAATCAATTGGCTGTGAGTTAGATCTGATTGGAACTTGGTGACAAGCATATGGGAAGAAACGAAGGAAGGGTAGAGTATTTAGTGGTAGGCAAATAGGGCTCAGGTTCAGCTGCTGTTACCTCTGGTGAAAGCACTTCTTTTTTTTCACCCAGGTGCAATGCATCTGACCACTCCTTGCATCAGCTGCTGAACAAATGAGCCTTTCTTTAAAAAAAAACTGTCAAATTTAGAGCTACATATAGCTGGAAACAACTAGCTCACTTTAAAAAAAATCACTAACATTATCCCACAATATATGCAATATCACACTAAACCATTATGGTACTATTATTCCACTTTAACTTTTTTGGCAATATCATACGGAATCCAGGATCTAAAGTCTAGGGAGGGGCTTTTAGAATTCTCAACCGAAAAGCTCTTGGTTCCCACTAAATTATAAACCCCAGAATTCCACAGGAGGTTGCCACAGTAGTCAAAGTGGAATAATAGTGCTATAACAGTATGGTGTGATAGATCATCATTTTTTAAATAACCCTATTTTGCATTGTTTTGTTGGAGAGGGAAACAGGACCATGTAGGTATGTAAATAGGCACAGAGAAAGGCAGAAAAGGATAGATATTTTGATCTGGGGATACTCAAAGCTGTTCCAAGAAACTTTTTCTCACTAAGAGCAAAGGATACGATTGCGGTCCAATCTCATTTCATGTACAAATCTTTCTTCAGTGCTGTGGATGGGCCCTACTATATCTTAAGGGGAAAAAAACTGACCAGGATGGGCTGAGCAGACTGCAGGGCACACAGTTCTCTTATCCTCTGTTGCCACCTGAGGCAACTCTCTCATTTTGCCAAATGGTAGGGTCAGATCTGGGGAAAATCCTTCAGAAGCTTCTCCCTGGTGAACTTCCGAATATGGACTTCTAACAGTTGGCAAGCAGGCTGGGGTTTTACATAAACAGTGGGGGCTCTTTGTGACATGACTTAGTCAAAATAAGCCCCTTTCCTGATAAGCTCATGCCTTGGAGTGAACTGGTTCTTTTGAGTGTCAGCTGAATGTGTTCAGGAAAACAGCTTGTTTTCTTACCCAGCCTGATGAGCTCTTCCTTGCATGAGAAATACCAGCTGATTGCTATAGGGCTATTCTCAAAGATTAATTGCTCTAAATGGGGATTAACATAGTGAGAGAGAGAGTTACAGAAAGCCACACAGGGAGGAGGGAAAGATAGTGAGGGGGACTTCTAACAAACACTTATCAGAAGGGTGGAGAGTACTCCAGATGACAGGTTCCTGCATCAGGAAGCTAAAGGAAGTCAATGGTGGAATAACAAAAGGAGTCACCGACTGCTTCCATTATCAAGGAAATGGCTGGGTCTAGCCTTGTCTGCAATGACTGAACCTCTCCTCCTCTCCCCCCACCCTGCATGTGGAAATGGCACATGGAGGAAACAATCTGCATAATGTGTAGAAGAAAGAAAAATAGCTGATATTATAGCTCATCATGCGTTGATCTATACATGCCCTTACTCTCTGCAGATGATACCATGACTTTCTGCTCTGATGAGTGATTTCTTTTCGACTGATAAAGCACTGTGTAAATTTTTGGAGGAAATGTATCTGCATTCAGTGGATGTTCAACATTCATATGGGCCTATATATTTCCTCCACCATGTTCCAGCACATGATATAGGAAAATGAATGCACAGACTGAGAGAGAGTGTGTGCTGTTTCATATGCCCTGAGGCATATGTCTAGTAATCCCTACCTACTTGGAAGTAAAATCCTGTATAAGTCTTCTTCCCTACTTTTTGGAAGGAATTCCAAGATCATATGCCTTTACTCAGGTACAGTAAATTAAGAATAAGAGCAGATCCCTGGACAGTGCCAAATCACACATGCTGGGAGTTGCAAATGATCTGTTTGTGGTAGCATTGCTGAGATCTGTCACCATTCCCAAAGTTTCTGGGTGCTTCTAAATATTTTTCCTACATCTCTCTTAGTACTAAAACACTCATCGAAGAGCACATGACTTACCACATGACTTTCTTACTCCGGTAAGAAAACTGGAAGTGCATAGGTATTTTGTTTTCTTTCTGCAACATATTATCTCTTCCTTGCTCTCACACACATATGTTTAAAAACACTAGCAGTATATATGCCATTTAATGAAAGAGATTGATACAATCTGAATTTTTGCATTAAAAAAGTTTTATAATGGCCTAACTCTAGCCTCATGCTGACACTAACCCCTCCCTTCTCTCTGGAGCAAATTTGGATGGGGGGAAGGGGGTGCATTTGGAGAGGAAATCCCCTGATAGAAGAAATTATGTCAGCAAAATCACCACACTGGAACCTGTTGATACTCTAATTTATGATTAGAGAATCCTAAATGAGTGCACCTATCATATCTCAGGAAACTCCTTCTTCCATAGAACTCTTTCTGCTTAGCTGGATCTGTAGGCCAGGTGCAGCTATAAGTTGTTTTTCCATAGGTCTAGATTGGGTCTATGAGTCTAACATGGCAGGGTCTTTCCTAGGATGATGTGTGCCAAAGTTTTACAGCACTTTTCTATACTTGTCAAGTCAGACGTAAATACCAAGTTCTATAAGGCTTCTCCCGGGCAACTGTGTACAGGGTTATCATTTAATTCCCTTCCCAAGAAAGACCAGTGGGCAATAGTGTTACTCAGACATTCTGACACTGCTACATCTCCTAGGTTCTGAATCTCAAATTAATTCTCAGGTATTGGAGCTATTTATTTATTTATTGGCCCCAGTTGCCTTTACTTAAGCTGCTGTTTTAGTCTGTGCTTTTAATAGTGTTTAATTATGCTTTTAATTACATTGTAAACCATCTCATAAACCAAATAGCACAGAGGTCTTAAAATAAATAAAATAAATGTGCAAGCAGTTCAGCTTCCCTAGCTTTGTATTCCATCTATATAAAGATAAGAATCCCAGTTAAAATGTGTATGGACACAGCTGGCAGGTTTACACATCTGTGAACTTTTCACAAATTCTATCATTCCACCAATAACTGGTTTGGTGTAAAGAAAATGAAACAAGTACTCTCCTTTCCAATCCCAAACAGTGAATATTTGCTGTAACAGAAAAAAGCAGCTACCTCAGTCACATAGAGACGTGGGGGTGGGGGGGCGATTTGCTCCAGGCGGCAATGTTTTTGGGGCATCCCAGCCTGTAGCCATGCCCCTGCACACCCTGGCCATGCCACCACATGCCCTGGCCATGCCCCCACGCACTGCAGCCACCCCCAGCATAATAGCCACACAGCCCCTCCTGCTCCCCCTCCACACACTTCAAGCTCCGCCACTGAGCTACCTACAGGCTTAGCAGCTGATTTGGGGAAGGAACTGTTCAGACCATCCACTAGCATGTTCACATTTCTCATCCAGCTAGGAGAGTTAAAGCAGAATCTTGCTACTATGCACACATATGTCTCAGGCCATTTCTGCTTTACACTGTTATAGTGCTATTATTCTACTTTCAACATCCTATGGAATCCTGGGGTTTGCAGTTTAGGGAGGAGCCTTAAGAATTCTCAGCGAGACAGCTCTTTGGTCTCAGTAAACTACAAACTCCAGAATCCCACAGGATGTTGAAAATGGAATAATAGCACTATAGCAGTGTAGTGTGGAAATATCCTCTGGGATGCTTGGTGGTCCTTGGAATTAGTGGGTAGAGGGAGGGAACAAACTGCCCATGGAGCTACACATAGGCAAAGCCAGGTGTCAATATGGGTGGAGTTAATGGTGGGTGTATCCTAGGGTCACAATAAAGTGAGTCATTTCAGGTGACAGGTAGCTTAAAGACCATGGTCATAAATCAGAGGGGCACAAGGTGTGAGCCTTACCAAAACAGTAGTACAAATAGAGGGCATACGACTATATCCTGCATTTGAGTTCTATGCCTTTCATTTGAAAAATTCATTTTGTTATCTGCTTCTTAGAAGCTCAGTCAACACGAGCCTGACAGTGCAGCATTTTCGGGAGTACAGTATCTGACAAATGTGCACATACATATGTTAATGTAATATGCATTAGACAAATGTCTTTACATTATGAATACATGAAGAAGAAAGACCTATCCAAGTACTACAGCATGCCAGGTTACATTTTATGGCTGCACAAACATGTTAGAGAAAGCAATAGAAGAAACATGGACAAAGCTTGAGGTTGTGTTGTAGAGCTAAATTCATCCCTGAGGACTTGAATTCATCCCTGACAACTCCACGTGCATCGAATTTAACCCAGGCAGCTGTCAGCTACAATGCATAGCAACAAAGATGGGGCAGCCAGTCTTTTACAGCATTGTCTGAAGCACATTTACTTGGAAGTCAGTTCCATTTACATCAGTGGCACTTACTTCCAGGTAAGCAAAAGGGTTGCAGCCTATGGAGAGGATTGTAGCCCCCTCAAGTCTGTTGTTCATCATAAGCCATTTCTCTTAAAATACCAGATGAGTGGTCTTTTTGCTCCTATAAAAGGACATATTTATTAGAACATAAAAATGGAAATGGATGTCTCCTGCTTGTTTAGATATGCTGGTTTCCATGAAACATGGTTTAGAACAAGCATGATGACATCTTTGGCTCTCCAGGTGATTTTGGCTTTGGTTCCAGAAGCCCCAGTCGTTGCAACCAATTGTTAAGATAGTAAGGGAGAAAGAACCAGTATGATAAAGTGGTTTGAATAGTGGACTACAGTTTTGGAAGACCAGGATTTGGGTCCCCACTCAACCATGCAAATCTACTAGGTGATCTTGGACAAGTCACACTCTCTCAGCCTCAAAGGAAGGCAAGGGCAACCCCCTTCTGAACAAATCTTGCCAAGAAAAATCTTTGATAGCAGTGCTTTAGTGTCAGCAGAAGTCAAAAAGGACTTTAAGGGATACAACAACTAGGGAGGAAAGACAAATGGTCCCCACCCCAGTGTAGAAGTCTGTAAAACCTAATTTAATTTGAAAGTTAACTTCTACCACTTATGTGTGTGGTTCACTGATTACCCCACCCCCATGTAGAAGTCTGTAAAATTTAATCTAATTTGAATGTTTACTACTTCTGCTAATGTGTGGTTCACTGAATACTTGCATTGGACTATCCCCCTTTGTTAGTTAGACGACATTTGAAACCTTTTGAAATGGACTGGTGCTCCAACCAAGGTCATTTCCGCACGGGTGAGGGAATCGTCCCAAGCTGCTACTTACCGGGTCTTATGGCTCCCCGGTCCGGTCCAGGCTGCTCCGGAGCAGTGCGTGCTCATCGCTCCGCACTGCTCTGGCATCGAAAATGGCGGCTTCTGGTTGGTCGACGGTCTCGACCAACCGCTGAAGCTCGCCAGCCTAAAGCCTGCCCCCAGCAGATCGCAGGCTCACATTGGTGTGAGTCTGCAAATCTGCACAAGGGAGCAGGCTCGCACTGGCGCGCTCCGTGCTTTTGAAAAACCGAAAGAAACAGGTTTTTCAAAAGCACGCTGGACGACCACTTGGGGTCTTTCGGGAGCAGGCTGAGGTGAGGATCTACGTTAAATAGTCCGTACCCAGTCCGCTCCCAGGTGCAGATGCCCTCCCTGGAGGACGGACTGCACCGTTTCAAATACCCCGTGCGGAAATGGCCCAAGTTCAAGAATAAATGTAGAGTTGTATCAAAACATAAATATTCAGCACATAATGTCCAAAGTCCTTTGGTGTAGTTATGAATGCATAATCTAGAATTGCACAGTCATGACTATTTCATGTTCACAATCCCTGCTTTAGGGGTTATATACCGAGCATGGAAGACACCTAATACCCACTTATCAGGAAGCAGCTGCTGCAATCTATGGGTGTCTCTTCCCCTGTTCATCAGGAATCAACTGGCTGACCCACCTCCCATAAGCAGTCTTTGTCATGATAGGGAATTGTGACAGGTCTGGCTACTCCCTCTTGGACCTGAAATTGCTCACAGGAGGGAGTGGGATTGTAAGTCAGCTGCTTCTTGATCAACACAGTTCCACCAGTCACAGCAGCTGCTTCCCAGTAGGTGGGAATGGGGGAATAGGGATGGGATTCACCGTATAGCATCATAATCATGGTGTTCACACATACATAAATCCCCAAAAGGATTCTGACTAGTATCTTCTGTGCAGAAAATGCTGCTTTCTGCACAAAAATAGTACATGCATATTTTGCATAAAGACTCAACGGGATTCTGCCCAGTGGTTTCATCAATGTAGATGTAAAGTGAACACTGAGCCATCAGTGACCTTATAGCTGCATGCTTAGAAATTGAAATGGAGGTGAAAACATGAGAAAGCCAGTAATATGGTTCTTAGTAGCAATTGTCCCTAAGGCCATCATGCAACATCTAATTGCTATTTTCATGGCAGTACAAAGCAAAGCTAGCCATACAAAAGAGATCTTGAAATTATACAGTTACAGTATAGTGTAGCATGCCTATGTTTCTTCTACTGATTTGAAATTACAAGCCTATGACATAAGCTGACAGCACAGGCTGACTCATTAAAAAAAGGTTTATATTTCTGTAAAATATCTCTTTCCTCTAAGGGCCAAATACATGTTGTGTTACACATGTTGTAGTATTTAACACAGGGCTTAGGAACATGTGGACTTCCAAACATTGCTGACCTACAGTTCCCAGAATCTGTCAACATTGGCCATGCTGCCTAGGGTTGTGGGAAACTGTAGTCAAAAATATCTGGAGGGCTACATGCTCCCCAACCCAATCTGACCCAACCTAATATAAACAATTACTGACAGACAACAGTCCAGCAATCAGCTCAGTTGCCTGTAAAAAGGGGCTTGCCACCTCACTCCCCTGCCAGATAGTTTCAAGAAAAATCATGTTCCATCCACAACTCCCACCTTTGCATCTCTGTTTTGGTGGGGATTTTTGTCCAGACCATAGCAAGGAAGTTTGAGGCAACCTGTTATAAGTCAGCACCTCCTGAATGGACAGCAAAATGTTTCATCTACTGATTTACTTCTACCTGAGCTGTTAAATCTCTCCTTCTCCGTATGAACAGAATGAAGGGCATTTAATGGATATGAGGTATCTAACTTGCTTTCTCTTTTTTTGGCAGACTTGCGCTGGGCATGGAAGTTAACACCTGAGATACCAAAGAACCACCATCAGTGTACTTAGAATTCTATAGAAGATACAAATATAGAGAAACAAATACATTCATACTAAAGAAGGGTCAAAGAGACTACTCATTTGTTAGTTCAGTTTGTGCAAACAATGGATGAGAAGGAGAAGTGTTTCTGACTTTAAATACTACTCAAAGTGGTGTTCTGTTGACCAGTGCCAGTCCATGAGGAATTGGCTGCCAATCTGCAGCAAGTTCATAGGAAAGAAAGAAATGGTTACACTCAGTGATCACAAATATGCTATTAGTCTCTGACATGTGGTGGTGAGGAAACCTGTCAGTCTATTATATCAAACAGTTTAAGAAGTACTACAACAGAGAACAGGTGCAGAACCACCTGGTTCAATGTGTCCTCAGGAAAAACATTTCCTACACCAGGAGTGAGCAACTATGGCCCTCCAGATGTTGCTGAAAGATGATTACCACACTCCTTTCCCATTGGTTACGCTGGCTATGACTGATGGGGCCTATATAGGAAAACATCTAAGGGAACACCATCACCTATCCTTTCCCCGCATGTAAAAAGCTAGCTTAAAAAGCTAGCTTCTCTGGCTTAAGAACACTCCCTGTTGATATTCAACAGTTTGTGGTTTGACCTGACTTTTAACTATATATATTTTAAAATGTCTGTACATACTTAGCATTTTTGCGGGGGCGGGGGGAGGGTGCTGGCAAGGCAGCCAACATCTCAACTTAGGCCCCGAAATGCATTTCAGCCTATACTTTAATATTGACAAAGGCCATTTCTGCAGTACACTGCTAAAGTGCTATTACTCCACTTTCAACATCCTATGGAATCCTGGGGTTTGCAATTTAGGGAGGGGCCTCTAGAATTCTCAGCCAGAGAGCTCTTTGGCCTCAGTAAACTACAAACCCAAGAAAACCCTGGAATTCCACAGGATGTTGAAAGTGGAATAATAGCACTATAACAGTGTAGGGCAGAAATGGCCAAAGAAGGCATTGATTTCATATATACACAATGCTTCAAATGCTTTAGCATCTGATCTGTTATGCAATGATTGTTAAAATGAGTTTTTTTAACCTTTCATTTTATATACCAGTTACCACAAGACTAACATTTAGTTCATAATAATTTGACCAACTATGTTTTTAGTGTTTAGATACATCTGTACCTCTATAGCTATAACTAAGTATTCATTCTAACATAATTTCCCCACTTTTGAAATAACCTTCTTTATTTATTGACTGGATCCAGAGTGGAGTGGTTGTTTCAGTGTTGGGTTAGGGCTCTGGGAGGCCAGGGCTTGAACCCTGACTCAACCATGGAAGCCCACCTTAAGCAAATCACACTTTCTCAGCATAAAGGAAGGCAATGCCAAGACTTCATTGAATAAATCTTGCCAAGAAGACCCTATGATAGGTTCACCGTAAGTTGGAGTCAACTTGAAGGAAGATAATAATATAATAATTGATGATGACACAGGGCAAAATTTCACCTATTAGCTATCTGGAGTTCTCCTACAATTTGTCATTTGTTTCTGGTATGTATCTATCCCATTGTCTCTCCCCCCCCCAAAGGCCTTAAATTTCTGTTTTGTGGTCCCCAGATAGAAAATGAAATATTAGGTTTGTCAAGCGTATATCATTGTTTAAATGCCTAGAGATGATGGGTTAAACAGACCAATCAATGATACAAATCTCCAGTGCATTGCAGCTACTGCTAGTGATGTTCCCTCTGGCTGTTTAAGGCCTAGCAAGTCAATAACCTATTAATATCATAGCCTGCCAGGGTCAGCTATGAACAAGTCACACATGTCTTTTTAAGGCTCTGAATACAGCTCATTGGTGTATTAAACAGAAAGTTCCCAACATTTGCTTGCTTGCTTGCTTGCTTTATTTATTTATTTAGTTAGTTAATGCATTGTTTTGTTTTGGTCCTTCTCCAATTACCCCAATTATGGCAAAAAAAAAAAAAGGTTGTAAAATTATTATTTAAAAAAGGAAACAGATGATTTTACTTTATAAATGGAAACAGAATGAACGTGCAATTTTAAAAGGCACTCAAGTCTGGCTACCATTCATATTTAGAAGATGGCCGTGGTTAGTCACTGCACTGTCGAGTGAGTCAAGCTGAGGGCATAGCCTCCAACATTTCACAGATGAAAACCAGAATATGTGTGGCCAAGCAACTTCAGAGCGTAGTTAAGATGGCAAAAGTTATTAATGAGGCAGAACATACAACCTAGTAGAGGCTGTAGCAAACTTTGAACTCTTGTTTTGCAACAATTGAAGTACACTGAGAACAAAGGGGGACAATGGAGGGGAAAGAAACTGGGACCTTTTAAAAGCAGCAGAAAAAGTGGGATAACAGAGGATTAACTGGAACTGTCTATCCAAACTGGAACAATTGGAAGGTATATACAGGATGGGGAGTTTTCTATGGACATGAAAAAAATTGCGAAGGTTGAAGTGAAACATGTGCCTAAATTGCCATTTAGTCTCCTGATAAAGTGCACTCACAGACCTTATCTCACAGGGACAAAGCCACAGCTGGCCTAGTAAGTCACATCTCAAGTACAGTTACAGTACAGGGAAACACAGACCAAGCCTGGTTATCATCCAATCCTTCCAACATCCTCTGCCATATCCCTCTCCTCGATGTAGGGGTTCTGAAGCAAGCGTTGGCTCAAGCCCGGGGAGGGGTTTAGCTACCAGGGGCATTGCTCTTCAAAGAAGGATTCTGCTCTCCCAAATGAAATTTTCCTCCAGTCCCCAAATTTCCAGCACTGAAAATTGTTCACACTTAGAACTCTATTATGTAAAATGTTCACATTCCTCTGGAAACTTAAATTCCACTTTAATGTTCTAAATTCCACTTTAATGTTCTACTGAAGTTTTAAGTTACTATGATGTCAGAAATTTGGAAGATGAAGGAAAATTTCATTTGAGATGCCAGAATTCTTATATGGGGGGGGGCACTGCTCTCACTTTGCCAGTCTCACTCCTCATAGCTATGTTCCTGCTTAGGCCACACTCCAATATTCTTTGCAATCACTGTGAATATCAATATAATCTCAAGGTTAGACTTAGGGTCTTTCTGCACTACACTGCTATAGTGTTGTTATTCCACTTTCAACCTCCTGTGGAATTCTGGGGTTTGTAATTTACTGAGGCCAAAGAGCTCTCTGGCTGAGAATTCTAAAGGCCCCTCTCTATACTGCAAACCTCAGGATTCCATAGGATGTTGAAAGTGGAATAATAGCACTATAACAGTATAGTGTGGAAATGGTCTCAGATTCAAGACCATGTCCTGCTGAGCCATGAAACTCACTGGGTGACCTGTTATTGATTCATGCTGCTTGTGATATAATTTTTTTTCTTTTACTTGTTACAGTGGCTAAAAAGAAAAAAAGAAATTTGTCATTGCTACTGATTACAATATTTAAAAAGTAAATAGGTTCTTCTTGCATTGCTTGTTACTTTTCAGTTATTTTTTTCATTACTTTGGAGAGGGAAGATACATAAGAGAATGGCATAAAACATGATAAAAGTGCAAATCCATGTTCTGGTACCTACTGTTGAAATGCTTCTAAAATGCCTTTAAAATAATTTCAAAAGCTAATTTGAAAATGTCATTGGTTACAACAACAAAAATCAATTATTTCACACTCATTACGCTGCTTCTGAAATGTGACTCTTACTCTGTCTCTCAGCCTAATCCACTTTCCAGGGTTGTTGTGAGGATAAGGAACAGTGAAGGAAAGCCAAATAGAGCACCTTGGGCTCATTGGAGAAAAAGGAGAGATATAATTGTAATAAATGAATAAATAAAGCCAACACAATCTATATCTGGCCACACTGATATGACCTGTCTTCACCTGTCATTGACCTGTATTTTTACAAATATTGACTGTGATTCTATATCACAATCTGTGTTACATAACTTTATGTATATTTAGATGTGTAGCAGTGGTCCTATGGAACCCTCCTAGCAAATTGCATATCAGACCATTGTAAAGAATGTTCTGATGCATATTAAGTTCTCCTGTTCCAGGAGAAAGATTTAATAAATGAACAAATACCAGGAAAGATTCTAGAGCAGATCATTAAACAGGCAGTTTGTAATTACTTAGAAAGCAAAGCCGTAATTACTAAGAGTCAACATGGATTTCTCAAAAATAAGTCATGCCAGACTAATCTTCTCTCTTTTTACAATAGAGTTACAAACTTCATAGATGAAAGACATAGCATATCTTGATTCCAGTAAAGTTGATAAAGTTAGCAATGACATTCTTGCAAAGAAGCTAGTAAAATGCAGGCTGGACAGTGCTACTGTTAGGTGGATTTGTAATTGGTTGACCGACCGAACGCAAAAGGTGCTCACCAATGGCTGCTTTTCATCCTGGAGAGAAGTGACTAGTGGGGTACCACAGAGTTCTGTCCTGGGCCCAGTGCTATTCAACATCTTCACTAATGACTTGGATAAAGGAATAGAGGGCATGCTGATCAAATTTGCAGATGACACCAAATTTGGAAGAGTTGCTAATATGCCAGAAGACAGGATCAAAATTCAAAACAACATTAACAGATTGGAGAGCTGGGCCAAAGCTAACAAAATGAATTTCAACAGAGAGAAATGTAAGGTCCTACACTTAGGCAGAAAAAATGGAATGCACAAATATAGGATGGGGGACACATGGCTGGATAGCAGTACGTGTGAAGGGGACCTAGGAGTCTTGGTGGACCACAAGCTGAACATAAGTCAGCAATGTGATGCAGCAGCCAAGAAAGCCAAAACAATTCTTGGTTGCATCAATAGGAGTATGGTGTCTAGATCGAGGGAGGCAATGGTACTACTCTATTCTGCTTTGGTTAGACCTCATTTGGAATACTGTGTCCAGTTCTGGGCACCTCAATTCAAGAAAGATATTGACAAGCTGGAGTGTGTCCAGAGGAGGGTGACCAAAATGGTGAAGGGTCTGGAAGCCATGCCCTATGAGGAGCTTAGGGAGCTGGGTATGTTTAGTTTGCAGAAGAGAAGGTTAAGAGAGGACATGATAGCCATGTTTAAGTATTTGAAGGGATGCCATGTAGAGGAAGGAGAGGGCTTGTTTTCTGCTGCTCCAGAGACCAGGACAAGGAGCAATGGATTCAAGCTGCAGGAAAAGAGATTCCACCTGAACCTCAGGAAGAACTTCCTGACAGTCAGGGCTGTCCAGCAGTGGAATATGCTGTCTCAGAGTGTGGTGGAGTCTCCTTCTTTGGAGGTTTTTTAACAGATGGTCATCTGTTGGGAGTGCTTTGATGTGTGTTCCTGCATAGGATGGGGTTGGACTGGATGGCCGCTGTGGTCTCTTCCAACTCTATGTTTCTATGATTCTAAATACATACATGCATACATACATACCAGTGCAGGTCGGCATTCTCAGCCAGTGAATACACTTAGGTGAATACTCACTTCGCTGGCTCCCCTATGTAGTAATGTCACAGCAGCCCCTTGTCAAATACAGAAATTGCAGATCTGCTCTGTTATGTTTCTCACAGACATTAAGCCCATTTATGTAGATGTTAAGTCTCATATTGAATGCCGGCGACTGGATCTTACCCTCTGAAGGTAACCTTCTCCTGGTCCTCCATTTTATGCTATCTAGACTAGCATAGAGTATTACTGGCTAAATTTCTTTGCACTGGAAGAGCCCAAAGATGTGCAAACACCAAAGGAGGATCACATGATTATGTAGGAATTGGCTTACTATTGGTATAGTTGTACTCTAGGACAGCTAGGCCTGTGAACATCCTCTGCATTACGTATTCTTTGTACAATGTAAGACATCTATTTAGAGCTATCTATTAATATGGGAAATTTTATGGTCTTCATGAGAAATAACATATTCAAAAGGAAATCACACTCTTTTCACAGTTAAATACCCATTTCCAAAATGAGTGATGGTTTCATCATCATTCAAACGCTCACAAGAGGCTCTGCCTGTATAATACTGGAGCAGGTTGTGAAGCTGCCATGTTGCTTGTATGAATAGCCATTCTTATTCCATAGAACATGTTTAGTTGCTTGTACAAAATAAAACTGGCACCCTGAGTGTGGCTAATAGGGCAGCAACATACTGATCTCAGTAGTCTACCTTCTTATCTCTCTTACATATTTAAGAATGGCAGGGCCAGTCCAAGACCTTTTGGTTCTTAAGGCGAAAAGAAAAGAAAAGAAAAGAAAAGAAAAGAAAAGAAAAGAAAAGAAAAGAAAAGAAAAGAGGGGAGGGGAGGGAAGGGAAGGGAAGGGAAGGGAAGGAGCAGCAAACCCCAGAATTTTCCTCCTGTCATTCCACTCACTGCAGCTGATGGCTGAATTTAACTTCAGCCCTGCCAGTGGGACAGTATCCTCCATCATATTCAAGGAAAGAAATCTAGCTTAGGGAACACAAAGTTGGCTGTTTGAAACACATACCGGTAACTCTTTCCTTCAACAGACAAGAGAAACCAGACAGCTGCTATCACCATACCATCCAGTAGTAGCAGCTGAAGGTTCCATGTCAGTGGAACAGTGAATCCATTCTGGGTCCTAGCTTGAAGGAACTAGCTAAGATGTTGAACTTATTTGAGGACTAAGGTTCAGCACCTTGAATATCTTCTTTATAGTTCAGAACAAACCTTAGAGATTGTTCACAACTCAACAGACATGGAACTCATGAGCTGCCACTGAAACTCAGTGCCTGAGGAGACACCCTGCCCCCACATAGCTTCATGGTAAAGATAAGCCTCAAGAGCTGCCCTGCAGTTCTAGGCCCACTGGTTTCACTCATAATTTGGAAAGTCTTTTTTTTTTAATTATTTTATTAGTTAAGCAATCAAAAAGACAGAACACCGAATAGCATGTTCCAAATATCAGTTTTGCAAGATTCTGGAAGCAGAACACAAACGTGGAATCCTCCTCACATACAATAAGCTACTTTGAATCTTTCTCTGTAATAACATCACTTCACATATTCAGCTGTGATTTAGGAGGGAAAAGAAAGTCAGTTGAATGACTAATAAAGTCAATAAAAGGAAACCGAATTGCAAAAAGTTATTGTTTACAAGTAATTTGTTCTTGTTGCTCATTATAGTGGTTAAAGAGTAATTTGTTGCCATTAGTCATTACACATAAAAACTAAATAGTTGCTCACTTCATTGTTGGTTACTTTCTTACTTTTTATTACTTGGAGGTGGGATTCTTAAGGCTGATATAAGAGAATGATATAAACTTTACAAATCCCTGACTAAGGCCACTTCCGCACTACCTTGTTATAGTGCTATTATTCCACATTCAACCTCCTCTGGCATCCTGGGGTTTGCAGTTTAGAGAGCAGCCTTTAGACTTCTCAGCCAGGGAGCTCTTTGGCCCCAGTAAGCTACAAATCCCAGAATTCCACGGGAGGTTGATAGTGGAATAATAGCACTATAACAAGGTAGTACGAAAATGGCCTAAAACTCCTTATGTGTAATCTTAGGGCCTTTCTGCACTACACTGTTATAGTGCTACTATTCCACTTTGAACATCCTGTGGAATTCTGGGGTTTGTAGTTTACTGAGGTCAAAGAGCTCTCTGGCTGAGAATTCTAAAGGCCCCTCCCTACACTGCAAACCCCAGGATTCCATAGGATGTTGAAAGTGGAATAATAGCACTATAACAGTGTATGTGCAGAAAGGCCTTCAGACAGTAACTAGGAAATATTTAGATAGTGACTAAAAACGCTGGATGGTAATCAGAAAAATAAGTAGAAAAAAAACACTTGTTATATACCCCAAAACCTTGTTTCACATTCATTACAGTGGTTTTGAACTGTGACTTTGTCAAGGCCTTCTTATAAAGAAACATTGCAGACAATTTGCTTGCGATGCTAGTTCCACACTCGGTTTTGCTACCCTTCTCACCTGCAGTGTGCCAAACAAACACATTGAATGGGACACTGTGCCACCCAGGGGAAAGGAAAAGCCATGAGGCTTTTGCCAAGTTCACCCAGCTTTCCCAAATTTGATAACCATCAATATTACCCAACTAGAAAAGGAGCCATCCACTTTCCAGAATCCTAACCATTCTAGGTTGTCTATTTGGGCAAAAAAAAAAACCCCATACAATCTTGTTCTTTTAAAATAAGTCCAATATATTTGTGGCATACTTTGTGGACATTGTCTGCTCCATCAGATACAGGAAGGGTAACTTCAGTTGGCAAACTGATATACACTTGATGAATGGGGGGGGGCTTGTAATCAGTGGAGTTAGAAGGAATTGAAATGCCAGAAGCACAAACGGTGATAATTACCTTAACACTGGCCAACAGCAAAATACTAATCAGATGGCCACAGAGTCATCCTTGCATTAATGAGCTGGCTGATTAATGCACATAATATGATAAAAAGCCTTTGTCCCAATTCAGGCCACAGGTGGTAGGGTTCAACCTCCTTGATGAATGCCTGTCCAGCAGTTTGATGTTTTGTACCTCTATATTTGTAACACCTCTCATAGCAATGATCACTGGCTGCCCAAGTGCCCTCCACCCAGCCAACCATGACATATTGCTGTAAGTTTCTCTTTGCCTTAGGCAGCCTTCCCCAGCCTGGCAGTATCCAAGTGTTTGAGATCATAACTTACATCATCCTTGACCATTGTTTGTGTTGGCCTGAGCTGATTGGAAGTGTAGACCAAAATATACGGAGGCTCAATCTCCATATATTTTTTAAGTAGGTAGGCACTGCTTTTCTGTGGTGCAGGATTAAGTGCTCTGGTGAGGCAAGAGTTTATGCTCTTGGTAGCAGGGCTGCTAGTAGGATCTCCCACATCAGACAGGCTTTTGCTGGGGACAAAATGTGCCTAACAAAATTTGGCAAACAGCTACCAGGCAGCAGCAATAGTGGAGGCAGGTGATACTGGTAGAGGATCTCTCAGAGACAATAGCAATGGCACCACAGAAATATTTGTTCGTACTGTGTAGAAGGCGCCACAGTAAACCCTTTTTGAATGTCTTTTACAGTGAAAAGCCTATGATGAGACAATCCAAAATGAAACAAGATATAATGCCAGAAGATGAAACTCCCAGGTAGGAAGGCACTCAGCAAGATACTGGAGCAGATCAGAGGAAAACTATGAGTACCATTGTTGCTAATGATGCAACTGGACTCAAGCCAAAAGGATATTCACCTGCCAACATGCTCAGAGGTGATAGTAAAGACTAAAACAGCACAACACATATTATAGGAACATGGAATGTGGGAAGCATGAACCAGGGGAAGCTAAACACAGTAAAACAAGAAATGGAACATATAAACATAGTGAGCTAAAGTGGACAGGGATGAGACATTTTGAATGAGATAATTACACAGAGTTTTTCTCAGAAATGAAAATCTAAGAAGGAATGGGGTGCCATGAATAATGAGATAAATGTAGCAATAAGCAGTCAAAGAACATAAAGCAAAGTCCAACAGAATCATATCAATAAGACTTCAGGGAAAACCCATCAATATAAGCATAACCAATATAACCATATATCATAACTATAGAGACAGAAGGAAAAGAAGAAATTGAAATATTCTATGTTGGATTCTAGGAGGAAATTGTTCACCAAAACAGGACTTGTTGTTAATAATAGGTATTTGGAATGCCAAAGTAGAAAATAGAGCAGAATCAAATATTGTAGGGGGAAAATGGCTTCGAATGAAGAAATGAAGCAAGAGACCAACTGACTGAATTTTGTGAGGCCAACAGTTTGTTCCTTGCAAACACATTCTTCATACAGTCAAAGAGGCAACTCCATACTTGATGGCCAATACAGAAATCAAGTAGACCATGTAATTGGAAGCAGAAGATAGAAAATCTCCATTCTCTCTACAAAAAAGACCAGGAGCAGAGAACCATGAATTGCTAATATCAAAAATTAGAGTAAAGCTAAAGAGGAATACTAAACCAACCATTTTTTCTAGATACAATCTGAAAAACATCCCCACAGAATTTAAAGATAAAGTTTTAAAAAAATAGGATTGCACTCCTAAGCTTCATTAACTGGGAGCCAGAAGAACTCTGAACAGAAGCCAGGGCCATTGTTAGGGAGGAATGCATCAGTAGACAACAGATCAAACTCTTCAAGCAGTTAAGGTCAAACAAGAAGTAAAAGTAAGAGGTGACAGAAACAGGGCCAGTGTTTGCAAATGTTTGGCAACTTGTAAGAAGGAACAAAGAGAACTACTATAATAATCAATGCAGAGAAATAGAAGATGATAAAAAGGAGGGGAAAAAAAGAACAAGAGACCTCTTTCACAAGATCCAAGAAATCAAAGGTAAATTTAAACCATGAGTGGGGATCCTATATGATCAGAATGGGAACACATTACATGATCAAGTAGAAAGAAAAAGCTGATGGAAATAACTATATAGAAGAGATGAAAGGATGACAGATTCATTCAAGGGAAAACCATCTGAAGATGAACCTACAATTTTAGAAAGTGAAGTGGAACTGCATTCAGAGCACCAGGAAGAAATAAATCACCAGAACAGATGGCATAAAAATAGAGCTACTTCAAGTTAAAGAGACATTTTAAATATGGAAAACAAAAGAATGGCCCATAGACTGGAAATGTTCAATATACATACCAGTACCCAAGAAAAGGGATAGCAGTGACTTCAGTAAGCACAGGACCATTACATTATTTTTCAATGCAAGCAAAATCATGCTCAAAATTCTACAAAAAACCCCAACCCTTTTACCACATATGGAGTGAATAATACCAGATGTCCAAGCTGGGTTCAGGAAAGGAAGAGACACTAGGGATCATATTGCAAATATACATTGGATAATAAAGCTCACCAAAGAATATCAGAAGAAAATCACCGTGTGCTTCATAGATCATAGATCCTTTGATTGTGGAGATCATGAAAAACTATAGATCGCTCTTAAAGGAATAGGCATGCCACAACATTTGATTGTCCTGAAGCTTAACCTGTGCTCAGGACAAGAGGTTACCCTCAGGACAGAATATAGAGAAAGGAAATGGTTTCCAATTGGCAATGGATTCAGGCAAGGCTATGTTTGATCAACCTTCTCTTTTTTAACTTGTACACCTTAGCTTTTTAACTTGTAGACTTGTACACTGAACAAATCATCCATAAAGTAGGATTAGACTTGGAGGAAGGAGGCATAAAAATTGGAGGAAGGAATATCAACAGTTTTAGATATGCTGATGACACCATACTACTAGCAGAATATAGCAAAGGCTTAGAACAATTACTGAAGAATGCCAAGGCAGCAAATGCAAAGCCAGGTTTACAGATGAACAGTAAGAAAATAAAAATAATGACCACAGAGGATTTTCATAACTTTAAAGCAGACACTGAAATAGTTCATGATTTTCTATACTTTGGCTCAGTCATTAATCAGAATGGAAATTGCAGTCAAGAAATCACAAGACTGGGAATTGGGTGCTAGACCAAATCAAGCCTTAACTGTCCCTTTAGTCAAGATAACTAAAGACTGTCATATTCTGAACATATCATGAGAAGATATGACTCACTAGAAAAGGCAACAATGCTTGATAAAGTAGAAGGCAGTAGGAAAAGGGGAAGACCACATTGCAGATGGGTAGACTCAATCAAGAAAGCCATGGCTCTTATTCTCCAACACCTGAGCAGGGCTGTTGATGACAGGATGACTTAGAGGTTTTTCATTGCCCTAAGTCAAAGTTAGTTTGACAAAAGTTAACAACACCAGGGTTAGCAAAAATGGTTATAAACATTTACTTTAAAGAAAACTTTAAAATGGTTAATAGAATAATTGGTCTTGTAGTAGAATTGTTATGAATAAGGGCTGCCTCTACCATTAAGTCATGAGGTAGCAAATTTGAGTATCACAAAAGGGCAGCGAATCAATAGTTACTTTATTTGCTATTAAAATATCAGGGATGGAGAGAGAAACTTGTAAGGTTTTTTTTGCCTTGTGCAACAAAACAACTTCATTAGTTTTTTGCTACTCTTTCCATTCAACTTACTATGCTCTTGTGCTTTTGCACACTGTAATTTCAACATCCTATGGAATCCTGGGGTGTGCAGTTCAGGGACGGGCCTTTAGAATTCTCAGCCAGAGCTCTTTGGCCTCAGGAAGCTACAAACCCCAGAAATCCACAAGGGGTTAAAAGTGGAATAATAGCACTATAACAGTGTAGGGTGGAAAGGCCCTTTGATCCCACAGCAGCATCCTATGGAATCTTGAGATTTGCAGTTTAGCGAGGGGCACTTAGCATTCTGAGTCAGTGAATTTCTCTATTGCCTCATCAAAGTGCAAACCCCAGATTCTACAGGAAGCAACCATGGCAGCAAAATCATACTAGTGAAAGGGGTCGTGAATAAGTGGGATACTGTTTGATGTTCTCATGCAGCAAAATGTCTTCAACCAAACAGGTGAGATGTAGACACATTGAGTAATTTATTTGTTTAAGTGTTGCTGTTGTTGTGGTTGCTTTGTTGCCTCTCAGGCTGCTAATCTTTTTTCCCCAGGGAGAATGCACAAGAGATAAAAAGAGGTAACAACATTCCTTAAAGACAAATAAAAAAAAAATAGTAAAAAAAAAGGCAAATAAAAAAACCCATTCTAATTTGTGTTCTACTAGACTGTGAAGTGAGGTGAATGGAAGGCTAGTGTCATCCTAGCTGAACCACATGTGAACAGACTTACAGAATTGTTCCAAGCACATCCCCAAATGACTACAGACAAAATAGGAACAGCAGTGTACAAGGGATATATATCAGAATGTGGGAGTGTTAGTGAATATGGAGATGGTTGCAATCCAAGTTCTCTTCCAAAAAAGACAACAGATTGGTAAAGGATCAAATGCTATTCTATCCACTCTACTCTTTCTCTCCCCCTACCCTCTTCCCCTTTCTATCATTTTCAGTGACTCTGCATGGGAAGTAAATGAATGCTTTTCACATTCCTCATCCACCATCTTCCCACAGAACCAAAATAGTGGACTCACAGAACCATCTCTTGCGCATGGAGCAGGGGCACAGCAGCATTGACTCAGTGCTTAAGAGTTACAGAACTTTTTGGCTTAAGGCTTACAGAATTCTGAAACTATCTCAGTATTAAAAGACAGGGCTGAAGATACACAACCAACACTTGTAGCCATGCCTCTCTTTTTGTATTCTCCTCTGGGGATTCATTCTGACTCAAATATAGCTGCTGCTTTTGATGCAAAAGTAATTAATCGTAAGCACTGTACACAGACACTACTGATCAAATCCTGCTTTGAAATCATTTTTAGGTTAAAAGGAAAAAATTTTGAAGTTTTCATGATAGATATTACTGGGTTTGGTATAAAATTATTGAGTTTTCTCAAGTTTTATTGTTTCAGTAATTTCAGTATGTATTCATTAGGTTGTTTCTACCTATTTTTTGTGCAATACTGTGTTATAACTATTTTTACCATAATATAACTTAAAGAACTCTTATGTTTTCAAATACTACAAAGTCCTGAAATATAATTAAGGAAGTAAACACTTCTTGTGTATTCACAAAGGGTTTCAAATCCTAGTCATTCAAAGACAGAACATACTTAGATATATAAATATAAAACACTGAGTTGATTTCTGCTTTGATGGTAGTTGTGATAATGCACTTATCTGCTAAAGACATCAAAGACAGAAAACCACTTTCTGCAGGTACATATATCCTTAGCAAAATGAAGCAAAAATCCACCAGAAACATATTTTGCTCACTCCTTTTTGAAGTAATATTATCCTTAAACCTTTTTGGAGTAAATGAAGAGATGCAAAACACTTTGAACACTTCCCTTCTTACTTCCCCAGCCATTGGTTGAGATAACTCCCTCATCGAAGTGAGTTACAAATTTATTTTTCCTATAGCAAATGCATCAGGAATTTATATTATGAATATAACTTAATGAGAGATAATGTCACCCTGATGCATTGTAGGTGTTATTATTGGTTTAACTGTGTGGCTTCACTAAATGGTGGAGGAGGAACACCACATGGTTCATGCGCCTTGTATTGCTGTCTTCTGTTCTGTTGTGTGTGTTGTGGCAATGGCAAAGAATACGCAAAGGGAGTCTGCTTTGTACCACAGACCAGAAGGTGTATCTTTCAATTTTTTTAAAAAAAATGTGTCTCAAGAATAGTTAAAGGTAACATTTAGTTGCTTTTAAGAAAAGATAAGTTTAAACTTTGGAGAGAGATTTTAAAATTGGAACTACAGTCCTCCCTCCACATTCACGAGTCCAACCTTCATGAAATTGATTATTCATGAGGCATGTGTGTGCTCCCTCCTCCCTCTCCTCCTCCCATTCCCTTGCCTTTTGCTGGACATTAGAGAAGGAAAGCAAGCATGCCCAGGCAACAGGCAAGGGAATGGGGGAGGCACATACACACCTTCCTTCTCCTCCCCAGTTTCCCCTTCCCATTCCCTTGCATTTTGCCCAGTGCAGAGAGCACATGCTGAGGCAAAAGAATGGGGGGAAGGCATGTGCATGCCTTTCTTTTCCCCTTCAGAGCTCCCCCTCCTTTTCTCTTGCTTTTTGCACTAGCATGGAGAATGCATGCTGAAGCAAAAGACAATAGAATGGGGGGAGGGCATGCATGCACCTTCCTTCTCCCCTCCATATCTTCCCCTCTGGCATTCCCTTGTCTTTTGCCTGGTGCAGAGAAGGAAGGCTCATGGGCCAGGGCAAAAAGCAAGGGAATGGGAGGGGGAGCCCCAGAAAGGAATGGGAGGGGAAGGACAAGAGAGTTATTTGTGGCTTTTCCACTTTTGTGAAGATTCTGAACCCCAAACCCTCAAGAAAGTAGAGGGTCCACTGTATAAGGGTAACTATTTTTGTGGAAGGACTGGAAATAGAACTTGAAGCACTAACTTTTTAAAAGTATTTTCTAAAATGACTTCTTAAAAGTCATTATCTGTTAAAACATGGTTGACTGAAACCATGGCCATTTCCGCACTATACTCTTCGGGAGGCTGGTCCCTCCTGAAACTGCAAACCCCAGGATTCCATAGGATGTTGAAAGTGGAATAATCGCACTATAAGAGTGTAGTGCGGAAATGGCCCATGACAAGCTCAATCAGACACATGTTGAGTGCACCTAACACAGGAGTAGAGACCCTGTGGTTTTCCTAATGTTGTTGCACTCCTATCAGTCCCAACCAGCATCTGGTCAGAACCCAGATTCCAGCCTCATACCTCCCAGGTGTTTCTGGGAGACCCAGAATTACATCCTTTCCTGTTTTGCTCCTCATCAGAAGGTATTCAGGAGCATACTGCCTTTAGATCTAGAAGATCCACAAAGCCACTATCATTAATAGACCTGACCTTCTGAATGTCTCTCCTCTCCAGCCATTTAAACTAGTTTCCAGCATCAAATTATGTGGCAACAAATTCTATAAATTGATTTTGCATTACAAAAAAAGAAATGTAACTTTCAGTTTGTCTCTGTTCTACTGCCAATCATTTCATACTGTGCATAATCTTACAAACATCCATAATGTGCTTTTCTGAAGTCATTTTTCCCTTAAACTCAGAAGGCTCAAAATGATTTAACCTTTCCCCATAAATAAGGTACCCATCCCACAAGCCCCATTCACACCTGAGTGGCTCAATATGTTGGGCAACTATTACATATGCATAACATGTTTCATACACAGAGTATTACATAAAAGCTTGAGAATTCTGTTACAGCTTATATCATACAATATGGACAGTAAGGCATGGCATCTGAAGCAAGTGATTTGTTTACACTGGTATTGTAAAGCCAAAATTATCATTGTCGTCAACAACAGTAACCAGCCAACAAATGAAAAATAACTGAATTTTCCTCTGAGGCTGCACTATCTATGACGTTTGAAGAGCCTTGCCTCAAATTAAGTGGGAAAGCCTTACCTGCATTATCTCTGCTCATAAAAGAACAACTTCAGGGCTCTCCTTCAAGCTTTCTGGCAGCAAGAAACTTCAAAAATCTATCTTTTTCTCCCCCTGTAATGGAGAACCCCCTTTGAAGTACACTGAAGAGCATTCTGCCTGTCCCCAGAAGCCTTGCGCACTGCCGCTAGCCAGAGCTTCCCACCACTTCAGAATTAGCATCCCACTGATGCTCAAGCGCCTCACTCCTAAGTCTCCGGATGGATAACATATTCTGAATACAAGGCTGTGTCACCCACTGGTCAGGAAAGAAAGCACTGAACCACTTTGTGGGTATTATCCTCATTCCCCAAGAGAAAGAAGTGCATATGAAACATCGAATAACAAAGATTAAAAGCACACTCTAATTTGCACAACTGTGAAACTGAGGGAGTTCTTCTCATGTACTGCTTCTTCTGCCTCAAGATCTGTAGCGGAGCCTATAACAGTTCAGACTTCCGTGGGTGCCAGTTTGTTGAAATGTAAGAATTCTGAACTGTATCAGGAAGACAGTGGCCATTTCCTCACTACATTGTTATAGTGCTATTATTCCACTTTAAGTATCCTATGGAATCCTGGGGTTTGCAGTGTAGGGAGGGGCATTTAGAATTCTCAGTCAGAGAGCTCTTTGGCCTCAGTAAACTACAAATCCCAAAATTCACAGGATGTTGAAAGTGGAATAACAGCACTATAACCAACTCCACAGCTGTCTCTACATAAGGCAGGGTTGTGGAAGTGTGGCCCTCCAGATATTGGTGGATTTCAGTTCCTAACATGCCTGACTGCCAGCTATGCTGGGAAGGGCAGCACATCTTTGATTATGGTTTTTTTTTCTTCCATCCTTTGTCCCACCTTTTAAATTCCCATACATTCATATTTTTCTTGATGAATCTAATGTTGCCTCTTCCCCCACCCCTCATTTTTATTTCTTTTGCAGTAAATTTTTATAGATCAACCCTACTTTCTCCGCACTAGGACCACACTGTTAATAGTCTGAAACTCTTCCTAGTTAGAAAAGGTTTCCACATGCATATTTTTGAAAAGAGGCTTCACTGTTATTTCTCATGTTATTTGGGAATATATTCCACAGAACACAGTGGAGCTCACATCTGAGTGAACACCTATGTTTAGGGTCAAGCTGTACATAACATTTGTTGCATGTGAAATGTATTACAGAAACATCACCTAAGTCACATCTTTATGCTGTTGATAAAATGCTTCACACATCCTAGGGCAAAAGGATATGTGTTGTGTGTGTTCCTATTTTTGTTACTTCTGCAATAACAGGCTTTGGCTATGATACCCTTCTTAATTAAAAAGGGAACAGTTCTATTTAACTTGTATAAAGGCACAACTTTCATTGAAATGCAGAATCCGTTACTTCAAGTGTTTGTTTCACGTCAGCTGGTCATTTTTAAAATTGAAAATAGACAGAAGGCCATTCCAAATGTAACCTTCAAGGATTCATCAGTCCTTTGGCCCTACAAACTGTTAAAGCATTCGCTAAAGCTGAGGACTTTCTAAAAATAATATCCAAGGGGCACAGTTTTCCCGCTTGTACGTCTAATATAGCAAAGGATTCTATCGGAATGAGGGGAAACTGGGAAAATACTTCACTATCATACTTCAGTTGATTGTTTTCAAATTCTTTGCTTTTTTCTGGCTGGGTGTGTGTGTGTAGCAAACAACTGTGAAAGTATGGTGCTGGATAGATAGATAAATATGACTTTAATACTACTTTTATGTTGTATTGATACATTTGAGGCTAATGTTCGGTAGCTAAGTTTGATTTCCTGTAAAGTACAAAGGGTTTGCAGAAAATGGAAAGTGAAAGCAAAATTTTATATACTGTGGACCCTTAGTATCTACAACCTCCAGATCTGCAATTTCAAGCTACAGTAGAATGTTGTGTCCTATACATAAAATGGTGGTAATGTGCACACAAATGTGCTGAAGTGTCCATGCACACATCGCCACCATTTACTAACATGGTACACAATCATCTGTGTTTTTTGCTATTCACAGTGGATCCTGGAACTGAACGCCTGCAGATACAGAGGGCACTATACAAGTGAGGCCCTTTTCACATGCTATTTCTCATGCAAAAGGGCCTCCAGAGTGTCGTGTGATTGCGAGGACCATTCCACATGACATCCTCGCAATCGCGCAATGCTTCTGGGGCCAGCAGGCACCAATTGCGCAATATATCATTTTTGGCTTCTTGCCAAACATTATGTGCGATCGTGCATTGCCCCCAGACCCCACACGCACTTACCATTCATGTGGAGCCTCTGGAGATGCAGCCCTCACGCTTCCTCCCCCAGTGCAGCCTGGGAAAGTACCCGGCTGTGCTGCAGACAGAAGAAGCGGAGCCTTTACACTTCCTGCCAGCCAGCAGGGAGCTGCTGCGGAGCAGGAGCAGAGGGGACATGAGTACCTCTCACAAGAGGCTGCTCACATGATCCCCACGTGCCCACGCCAGAATCAGGTATGCTGCAGAAAGGGCCTGACTCAAGCCTAGAAGCAGGGAACAAGTTGAAAAATGTGAGAGCTGGAAGAAAGCTATCAGTGGAAGCTGAGCTGAAGCTGTGGAGAGGGAGCTGAAAGTACTGTACAGTAGAAAGGGAAAAGAAGTAGAGAAGAAAGAAAGCAGAGGGGAAACACAAGTAGGTCAGCAAGATGCAACTCAAGAAAAGAATCAGAAGCAGAGAAACAGTTAGAGTGTGAGGCTTGATCTGTTGAAGAACTGTTTGGGGGAAAGTGCTTGCCAATAGCCCTCTACCAGGAATTCTTGCCTGAAACCTGGGAAAAAACAAGAGGAGATGTGCAAGACCTACAATACATATCTTACAGGCTGTGTTTAGATAAGCTCAGAGGAATCCATTTATTCTTTATTTGTTTTTCTGTTGTTGATTTGGGATGTACAGTAAACTGAAACAAGCCCCTTCCTCTCTCTCTCTCCCTCTCATTTTAGGATCTAGTTGTAAGTTCTAACACCAGAAAAAAAATTGAGGTTGTTGTTTTTATATTAGATTAGTAAACTTCTTAAAATGTTAATATTATTGTGGCTTGCAGTTATTGGTTGCCCATCTCATGCCTTGGTGGAAACAGCCTTACAAATAAAGATGTTTGCCTGGTGGCAGCAGAGAAGTTCCTGATAGAGGGAGCACAGATCCTGTTGCAAAGGACTGTAGACACTCCATGACAACTACTGCCTAGAAATAAGTTTCAAAATGAGAAGTGGAATTCCCTTGGGATGTATTTCCCATGCCAGTTTTTGTTTTGTTTTGTTTTGTTTTATGGTTATGATAGCTGGTCCAGAACTGTTATTATCAACCCAAATGTTTGTGCAGAAGAATCTGGAGACAAATCTCAAGGTGCTTGATTGATGGAAGTTTTATAGGTTAAAAAGAAGCCTGATATATTTTGGTCTGTATGTGCTCTCAAAGCCTTCTTCAGAGCCTATTTGCAATGTTACCTCAGAAATTTCTAAATCTCTTTTTCTTTTTGTCTAGTAAGTGGTATGAGAGTTTTAGCTTCAGAAATTTCATCTCCAAAAATGGTAAGAAAGTTCCAGCTCCAGAGGAAGAACAGACCAGCTAGGAGAGGTTGCAGCCGTTTGTTTTTGCCTGAGCCTACTGGGGAGGGCAAGACTCTGCCTTCTTCTCTCCTCTGTACCCTGATGAGTTAGTTGAGGATGAACTACTTCTGCACTTTGAATTCAGTTTGCAGCAACTGAACTAAGTTGAAGACAAAGGGGAAAAGTGGGAAAAGGAGAGAGAAACTGGAAAATTTTAAAATTAGAGGATTAATTGGGACTGTCCCTGACACATTGAGATAGTTGGCGGGTATATGAGACAGTACTCTGTTTTTTTCTGCACATTTTATTAGATGCTCCCTAGTTTTTGCTTGCTCCCGAAATATTTTCTAGGCTAGTCAGTGTATTCCAACAATTTATGTGAGTGTGACCTCTTCTCCTGCTTTACTGATGAACAAAGGGTCAGCACTGCTTTTCAGGACTGGCTCTGCATCATGGAGATCCTGTGCAAGTGGCCCATGCTGGGTCTCTCTTGTGCTGATGGCCTCACCCCCAGGTCCTGCTGCCACTCCAATAAGTGGCATCTCTGCAGGACTAACCCTTTCCTCCCCAGCTGTTCCTCTGTGACCCGAATGTGGCCAGCTTTGCTTCACCCTCATCATTCCAACAGTACCTTACTTTTCCTCAGTCTTACCTGACTTGGCTCCTGGCTCATTATAGTACCACCAAAGAAGCAAGTATGTAGCAATCACCTGAGCAGAAGGAAATCAGGTGGTTGACAACCTCTTCCTTGCATGTTCACTCAAAGTGGAAGGAGTACTACCAGGGGGTAGAGTGTAGCATATACAGTACTGCCATAACTAGAGAAGTGGAGAGGGTGAAATGATGGTAGGATCTGAAGAGATGCCAGGGAAGATGTCAGCTATGTTGGATGCTACCTGGCTCATGGAAACACACACACACACACACACACACACACACCACACACACACACACATACCCCAAATACACTGGAAGGGAAGCTAAAATTCTTCTTTGAGCAGTCATGCCCCCACTGAAAATCTCCCTTACTATGGCAATTGACATTAGGGCCCACACATGCTTATGGCCTCACATGTACTTTTGGTATGAGAAAGTTAAAGTAAATGTTGCTTTTAATAATCATTGTATTATACGTGCCCTGATAAAAATATGGAATAAGTATATATTGAGATTATGTCCAAAGACACCATTCTGGATTTCACCGCAAGAAGCTTTTTATACAACAGAAATGAGAGTAGACCAGACATGGCTGGCTTATTATGACTTGTTAATGAAAGGAGAACAGGACTACAAGATGAAAACAATTCAACAGCTACAAGAAGAAGGTTATTCAGTACAATGGCTTTCACACAGACAGTATTATCTAAGATTTTTGGAGGATAAAAAGAAGAACGACTTTGAAAAGACCAAGTCAGATCTGAAAGTTTTGTTATGTGACAAGGAAGACCATTTGATTGCCAAAATATATAAACTTTTGTTGAAAATAGAGATGGAAGAGGAAGAAGTGAAGGAATACATGCTTAGTTGGGCAAAAAATACAGGACAGTCAGTATCAATGTATCAATGGGAAAGACTATGTACAAAAGAATTTAAAAGTATATTCTGTTACGATCTACAAGAAAATTACTATAAAATGATGTTACATTGGTATTTTATGCCACAGAGACTCTCAAAGATGCATAAATAAATAAATAATAGTTGTTGGGAATGCTTGGATCAAATTGGATCGTTGTCCCATGTGCGGTGGACTTGTGAAAAGGCAAAGCAATTTTGGAAGAAGACACAGAATATAATTCAAAAAATTTTGAAATGCCAAATCACAAAGTCCCCAGAGTGGTTTTTATTAAGAATCTGGCAGGAAAACTCAAATTTTAATAAACAACAACAAAGAATGACACAATACATGCTACTAGCAGCAAGATTAGTTTATGCAAACTATTAGAAAAACACAGAAATCCCAACAGTAAATGAATGGTTCAGTAGATTGATGACAATTGTGGAAATGGATAAATTGACAGAGAAGTTAAAAGGTGTTCCAGAGCAAGATTTTGTAAAAAATTGGCAATTATTGATTGAATACTTGAGAGAAAATGAGGGTGAAATCATGATTTTGGGGTTCTGAATTTGCTACTGTTATTTTGCTTTGTTATGAATAGAATTTGTCAAAGTTTTATATCATGCAAAGGAGTTAAAGAAAATTATAAAAACTTTCTTTTTTCTTAGTGGATGCATTATAATTAGTTTACACTTAACAATTATATAGTATATAGTTCAGATATTAAATATATACATATAAAAAGATATATATATATATTAAGGATATGTTTTTACCTATAATTAAATAACTTTTACTATAAAAATAAGATTAATCAGTAAATGTCAATTTCAGTTACATTAACTTTATTATACTAGTGCTTGCATGATTTGCCATTAGTAATTGATGGTTGGGGTGGCAACCACTTTTTAACTGTGTGTTATTGTTTATATATATTTATATATGTGTGTTATTGTTTATATTTTGAGTTAATTGTTTATTTAGATTAGATGGGTTTGGTAGTTATTGTTTACGTAGTGTAAGTTAGATAGTTTAATTTTTAAAAAAATTTGCATTGTTTGTCTATCGTCTGTTTTCTTATATGTTAGGTTCTGTTCTTGTCATTTTTATACATATTCAATAAAATTTAAAAAACTACATTAGTGCCAAGTTCTTTTCACAGTAATGGGAACTCCCCACACTGCAATGATAATTATCATAAGAGGGTACAGTCATTCCAATGAAAATTTGGGGACCCCACAGAACTTTACATATTCTTTTTAGACCCCAGACATGGATGCTAACCACATACTAAAGATGATATCAGATTTAGTCTTCAGTTGGTGCCAGCTACTTGTATCAGGCATGGAGTCTCATGCTTTTTAAAATTACTTCTTCAGTCCAGTGCACAGAATCCTTTCATTGGAATTAATCAATGAGGCTGGAGGATTCTGGAAATTTTAGATCATTCCCTCCTCTAAACTGTGTGGACTGTGGAGGCCTTGTTTTAAAGCATAGCCTTGCCTGCAACTGCCTTAATTTCTGGTTCCTCTCAAGACTTTCCTTAGTCACAGTTTTTATCCTTAAAGATTTGGAAAGGGGGGAGCCAGTGATCCTTTGGATGTGCTCTCCCATGATCACAGTGTTCATCGATCTGGATTCCCTTGGAGGCAGGCAGGAGGTATTTGGTTAATGGTTACAGTGGCAGCATGGGGTCCTTTGGCAAATAAATGAGCTATGAAGGTTTTTTTCCCCTCCAGCCTTTTCAAAACAAGCCTGCAGGCCACACAGCCATTGTCCTCCTTCTCCATCTCTTATTAACCAGCAGGCAAGGCACTGCAGAGATCTGGTCTGTCCTCCTCCTCCTCAAGGCTCTGAACCCTACATGTAACAGTGTATTTGTTTTCCTCGTAAACCACTCACAATGGTCTAGTGGTATCAGGTACCCATCGCTCAATGAGGCCGTTGGCACTTGATGTCATTTGCCTCAGAGTTATTCAACGTGAATAATGTTGGTCCCTTTTTCATTTTAATTGCTGGAATGGCTGTGGATATAAGTTGCTCGGCACAAAAGGGTGACAAATAATGATGAAAGACACTAGAGTGCTGTCATGTGTGGCTGTGACCAGAAGGAGAAAAGAGATTATTGCAGCTGAACTGGCCACATGGAATTTGTTCCTCCCAGCCCTTCAAGGATCTCTCCGGGAATAGTGTTCTTACAGACTAAGAAAGACACAGTTGGTGCCAAAAGAAAGAGAGAGGAAAAAAATGATCCCATTAACAATGACCTTTAGAAATTTCAAGGACATTGCTCTGCATTTATGAAGTGAAAACAAATGCATTGTCATTGTACGCACACAGTCACTACCATATCTGTCATTTACGTTAACCATGGTGCCAAATTGTTAAAAAAGCCAGGGTAGTTTGTGTTGCATGATTGTTCCGTTTAAGAGACAAATGCTTACATTGGCCATCTCTGCAACTGATATTTCTATTATATTTTTAATTAACATTTAATCCCGTTTAAAATCATTTAATCCCTGGAAAGCATCTGACGCTGTGAAATCATTGGTATGAAAAGACACCAAACAGATGAGGGTTTAAAATCACGGTTTTGCAATATATCAAGTTCCTAAATTGTCCTTTTTGTAATAATTAAAAACAGAAGAAAAAGAAAAAGAGCCCAGCATTTCTCATTATAACGAAGGGGGAATCCCGAATGAGCACATCCCTTGGATTACAGAACATTTAACTATTTACATGATATGGGAGTTGTGTTTGTGGTTTTACAACTGAAACTACTGCCACTTATCTAGATAAATACTTTCTGTGTTTGTGGACCAGAGAATTAAACTAAGGTGCTGATCTGCCCTGCTCTTCTTTAAGTTTTTTGGGGTTTTTTAAGGCTCTTTGTGGACTTCAAAAGCCGTTCCCATGTATCTGCATTTCTTCCCTTTCAAAACTCAGATCTCTCTGCTCTGTGGGTTCCCTCAGCACTGCTTTGCAGAGGTATTCTTTGTGCACTGACATTAGTGGCTCTCTGTGCTGAAAGCATACTGACAATTTTCTAATTTAGGTATTAGAAGCAAACTCTAAAAGGTTTTAACTCAGAATAAATAGCCACACGCATAACTGTGTGAATGCTTTGATAAGTGGATACCAGCTGCTGCTGTTGCTACTACTGTTCTTGCTTCAAATCTCTCACAGGAGGCATACACAAAAGGACTAGGATTCTCCTATTGATCATTAAATTATATCCCTCTGAATGATTTCCCTTCTTACCAAACGATGTCCTAAAGCATCAATATAGGGAATTACATAAGGGTATGAAGATCATTCATTCATCAAGAGCCAGCATAGTATAGTGGTTCAAGTGTTAGATGGGCCATTGGGAGATCAAAGTTCAAGTCCTCATAGAACCATGAAACTCACTGGGTGGCCTGAGGCCAGACAACACACTCTCTCTTTATCTTTCCCACCTTCTCTCTCTTTTACTTTTCTTCAACTTGTCCTACTTCATAAGGTTGTTGTGAGGTTAAAATGAGGAGCAGGAGATCCATGTTCACCTAGGACTGACTGTACTCTGATGATGTGGGTCGAAGCAGAAGACAGAGAACTGCTGAAGTACAGATTTTGCTTTATTGATTGTTCATGTGTTTCAAAGTTCCCCTGTACTTCCTGTTTTACCCTAAAAGAAAGACAGAGCAAGATATGTCTTAGTGCCAGAGCTTGAGGCAGAAGATCCAAATCATGTTTACACACATACACACAAAGAAAGAGAGTGAGAAAGAGAGAGAGAGAGAGAGATTCTGACATTCTCCTGTTTACCTGTAACTGAAATGTAGTGGAAGAGCAGCTTTGCAGGTTCTGTTCACATTAAAGGGGCCTGCACAGTAGAAAAGCATGGCAGAGGTCCCCCCCATCTACATGCCACTGTTCCTCCAGGGAGCTCAAGCTGGCATACAAAATCCAATCTGCCATCCATGATCCACTGTCATCCTCATAACAACCCTGTAAAGCAATTTAGACCAAAAGACAATACCAGTAGTTATCTGTTTGCCTGAACACGATTAGAACCTAGGTTTTCCCTGCCCCAGCCCTTTAATCTGACTCAAGTTCTTCCACTTGTTTATATTCACCAAATCCACTTCAGCTTAGTTTATAGTAAGACCACCAAAAATGTACAAAATAGTATACAGTATAGGAATTCCCATGAAGATATGTCCATGGAGTTTCAAATTAGATGTCCATAGTAGAAGGGAAGAAGTTAGAAGCATCCCAGAATTCCTATCCAAAGCTAAACCCAGCTGTTCCACTTCATATAACCAGACTAGCCAATCTTAAGAAAAGCTCCCAATGAACTGCAATCAACAGTCTTCTCTTGAAGTAATGCTGATGCAACAAACATAAAAAAGAATTCTTCAGTTTCACTGAATATAATGGGATCGTGATGATTGTGGATAGTTGAACCTCAAGAAGAAAACTGTAGAATGAATGGATCCCAAGAAAGGTCTGCAGCATGGGAGATTTGAGGAAATTTAATAGAAAAGTTAACTTTCCACAAAAATAATTCGCCTAAGTTAAAAGGAATACAAAAAGCAGATGTGTAATGAAAAGTTTCTGTTTACATTGATTCAAATGACAAACTAGCTTGCAATATTGCCTTTTTTTTGTGGTGGCTATCTACAAGTGATACACCATCCCAGAGAATGATCTTAAACTACTTGAGGCAGCAATTTTGTTGAAGTTAGAGAAGTCTAAGACCGGTCAGTGACTAGAGAGAATAACTGGGAAACCTGTGTACACTGTCTCAACTTCTATGAAAAAAAAAAAAATTAAAAATGTAATAATAAAAATCTAAGAAAATAATTATATTTGATCTGGCAGATCTAGGTAGTGTTCATATACACATTACTTGTATCGTGCACAAAGGTCTTCAAAATTTGGCACCATTCTCCCCTACAGGAGTGTATTATATCGGTGCCTATTTCTAATTCTTTATCAGTTGGAAGATCTATAGATTGGCATCACATGTCAGCAAGAAAGCTGAAACCAGTAAGAACCTTCACATAAATCACTAAGAAGACCAGTGAAAGGAGATACAGTGGGCAGCAGCTAAGTTCCAAGGCTGTAGCACTTGGAAACTGTTTATAAAAGGTATGGCAAAAGTAACAAGTAGATCAGCATTTCACCTTGAACTAGAAGATGTAGATTCGTATCTCTGGATTTACTGTGGGTTCAGATCATGTCTTAAGTTATTCATGTTGAAATCCTATATACACTTACCTTGAGAATATTCCAAATCAAAAATGCACAAGATGTGAAAACCTCATAGGAGACTCATATGGAATCAATAAGAAAGTCACAATGAGCTCATTGGGACATATTTCAGGCACAAGATTAGACTATAAGTCTCTGAAAGCAGTCTGTAAAATGAAAATAATACTCCACCTCACAAGGGGTTTGTCACCAGAAAGGGCAAAATAAGCTTGTGAGAGTCCTTTTGAAGGATCATATAACTGTAGCCATTTCTGCCCCACACTGTTATAGTGCTATTATTCCACTGCAACATCCTGTGGAATTCTGGGGTTTGTAGTTTACTGAGGCCAAAGGGCTCTCTGGCTGAGAATTCTAAATGCCCCTCCCTAAACTGCAAACTCCAGGATTCCACAGGAGGTTGAAAACCGAATAATAGCACTATAACCATGTAGTGCTGAAATGGGGGGGGTGTGTGTGAAAGAAACTGAAACTGGATTAAATCTTACACTTTCCTCCTTCTCATTGGAGTCTTCTATCAATCTTGACAATTGGGGACCCTCAAGAATGGCACTATCTATGGGAAGAGAAAATCAACAAACATTTTTTATAGACAGGTGTAAGCACCAGCTTAGTCAAAATAAACCATATATCCAAATTGCTTCTAATTAATTTTTGGCTATATAGAAATATCCTTCTGGAATAACCAGCTGATATAATCAAAGAAATCCACTGGGGGGAGAAGCTAAAACATTTAGATAAGAATTAAATTTTTCACTAACTTTAGTGGCTCAACTTCAAATCCCTCTATTTAATGTGGCCAGTGGACAGGAATGGTGAAAACTATTCATCAGTGGAGAATAAACTGTATCATTTAAAATAACCCTTTTTGGAGTTATATTCTGTGAGCAGCAATAATGAGATTTCCCACCCCAGAAAAATATAAAGATCCAGTTCCTCCGCATGATCTGAAATCTCTCCTTTAAAAAAATAATGAGTTTGACAGAGTTCCGCAAGACACACATCCACACACGCCAAGATATTTTTGCATAGCACTTTATGCATATATGCTCTGTGTACCATGAAAGACAGGAAAGGCCTGAACATGAAAAATGTGCCTTTTGTGATGTTTCTTTCCTTCCTTTCCCTGGTGTTTATTCCATATTCCAAGGAGAGTGTGCAACTCCTAAAACCAGGCGTGCGCGCACATGCACACACGCACACACATTCAAAATGGATTTTACTATGCCTTCAGTAAACAGCGTGGCACAAAAGTCCATTGTCCCATGAGATAACACGGGGAGATGAATGGATTTAGCTGTCATTGAGGTGATTGTTGGGCTAGTCACTATTGGATCACAGTCTAGTCCTGAATTCCTTTATGGTTCATCAGGGCCTGTTGGTACCACTGCAAGTGTCATGATCCTTTCTCCCACCCACCCCCCTCACTAGGGCCAGATGGTGTCCTTTTGGAGGCCTTGCTAAATGCCCGGCTTTCCACATGTAAAACTCCTGGGAAAATGACCTAACGCACAGCTGCTTAGTGAGGCTTGAGCAGATCTTTAGAAACACTTCTGTCAGGAACAAGAAGATCATACCACTATCTGGGGAAAGGGAGGGGGAGGAAAGGAAAAGGAAAGCAAAAAACCAGGGAAACATTATCTCTGATATACTCTTTCTCTAGCTCAGAGGACAGCCTGGGCTGAGATCTCTTCAAATGTAACCTCCCCCCCCTCTTTTTAATTGTGGCGGATCATCCTGAAAAGGTAACTTACAAAACCGGTTAACGCCTGGGGAAGAGAGGCTGTTTTCATAGCAGAAGTTTTACCTTCCTTGAGAGCAGATGGTGTGAATAAGAAACTAGAATGTGGTGCAGAAGGGTCAGGAAAGGACAAAAAGTGAAAGATTCCCCAGATAGCTGCAAGAAGCCTGCAGAGAGGGGAGGGACCAGTGTGTTAAAAGAGGTTAGAGAAAGTGGAAACTTTTGATGTAAAAAGGTTGGGTTTACCAATGAACTGAATAGTTCCCAAGAGGCAGGCAAGACTGCAGGTGCAATACTTGGAAAACCCCTTTTTGTTTTTGTTTTTCAGTAGCAGAATAAAACTGGAATAATAGCTCTATTAGAAAGTTGCCATTAGACTCTTGCAAACATTCTTCAGTAAGAACACTCAAGGACTGGTAAAAGTCTCTGGACTCCTTCATACTATCAACATTATAGTTATTAAACAGTGGTGGTGAAATGTAATAACCCACATGGTGCTGGGTGTATATTGTTATTTTTTGTTTGCTTGCTTTTGAACTCTTGCAGTTTTTTTACTTATGGGTTGTTGTTTTTCTGCTGTGCCTTTCTACTTCTAAGAAAAAAATTTCTAGCTACCTTACTTACACTGGTCTGTAAGTAAGGCTGCATTAAAAGCAATCCTTGCCAGAAATGTTTGTGGCATTTTCGTTTTCTTGTCATCTATAAACAGCAGAGGCATTTTTACAGTGGTTGCAAAAGAACCTCAGAGAGCACCTGTCTTCCAAACATCTACTATCAAGTTTTGTAGCCAAAACTGGACAAAAAAACAAAAACAAAAAAGGTGTGGTTTAGTCTTAGGAATGTAAACTATGAACTGGATAGTTCCCAGTTCAAATCTTGTGTCAAGTACTGTTTCTGCTAGATGACTTAGGCCAAGCTATTTTCTTCATCTCAGCCCAGCATCTGCAATATGATGGTGATAATACT
Source organism: Ctenosaura bakeri (assembly GCA_948474755.1). Classification (NCBI taxonomy): domain Eukaryota; kingdom Metazoa; phylum Chordata; class Lepidosauria; order Squamata; family Iguanidae; genus Ctenosaura; species Ctenosaura bakeri. The sequence continues at coordinate 1,742 of CAOLHI010003858.1, read as the reverse complement.
GGGCACAGGAAAAGAGGAAGATTGTATTACAGATCATCAGCCAAGGAAGCCACTATCCGAAGTTTGCAGCAACTGAGGAGGGCTGTTGATGGCAGGGTGTCTTGAAGGTCTCTTATTTGTAGGGTTGCCCTAAACTGAATTCAGCTTGGGGTTAGTTATCAACTAAGGGCCTTTCTGCACTACACTCACCATTTCCGCACTACAGTGTTAAAGTGTGGCTAATCTACTATCAACCTATGGAATTCTGGGGTTTGTAGTTTAGGGAAGGGCACTTCGAATTCTCAACCAAAGAGCTCTTTGGTCTCAGTAAACTACAAACCCCAGAATTCCACAAGGCGTTGAAAGTAGAATAGCAGCAGTTTAACACTGTAGTGTGGAAATGGCCTGTTATAGTGCTCTTAGTCCACTTTCAACTGTAACAAAAACTAAAGAGAGCCATCACCTCCATAATTCAGCATTTGTATTAGCCACCCACAGTCCACTCGTGATCTCCTCTGAGCATCTGTGGGCTTCATTTTTTTCCTTTGATAACATGCAGGTTATTGATTTTATCTTTTGCTTGACATTTCACAGTGCATTACCTCACTTACAGGAGATGTTCAGCTGCAAAGTAAACTGTCATAAAGTGAGGTAACATCCCATTAAACCCTAAAGTGGGGAGGAGAAACATTTTGTTAAGATGCCATCCAGTTTGGAAGCACTATGTGTTCAAACCATACTAGGCTCCCTCACACTCAACAACTGACATCACAGAAATTAACAAATAGGCGATGCTGAACCCACTACATGCTCCCATACTTTGACAACTCCAGATCTTACAGTCTTAGTCAACCACATGACAAGAAATTCTGGCTTTAAAGTTTCAAGGCTTCCTTGGGCTTTGAACAAGAGATTTTGTTCTCCGAGTTGATAAGATGCTTCCTTCCACCTCCAGTTCCACATTACAAAAGCCCACCAACTCTTGTTCAGCGCTGCTGACAAGACATCATCCTCCACTGTAGCTGAAAGCAATAGGCTAACTTTGAGGATGCCAGGCAGATTATATGATACACAGAGTTATGCCCTCATAAGAAAGGAATGACTGGGGTACAGTTAAAATGAATGGCTTACGAACTGCCCCTTTCTGAGGCCACCTCACTCAGCATAATGGTAGGAGTAGCTCTGAGCCTCTTGGAAGCTCTACAAGTTGTGATTGCAGCATGGGATACAAAGGGAGTTGAGACCACCAACTCTCAAAATGATCAGAAGTTGAAATGTCCACTATAACTCAGTTTGACTAAGTACTGATGGGTTTTACACTATTATACCCCTTTTAAAATCCATACAAATATGACTGCAGATGGCACTGAAGACAGTATAATAGACATAACACCATGGAAAAACAGAATATTAGACTAAGCCACATGATTCTGTATTTGTTCAAGAAATTTATACTGTACTTTTCCTCTCCAAGGAAAGGAGCCAGTCAAAGCACCTTACAAAACTTAAAAAAGCATTGAAATATTAAAACACAGTTACAACAAACTGAAAGCAGCGGGGGGGGGGAATGAAAGCACAAAGAACCAAAACTTTAGAAGTCCACAAATAAAACAGCTGGGCAAAATGTTCATTTAAAAAGAAATGTTATCGCTTGTCAACAGAAGTCAAAAACAGAAGAAGCAACTCATCTGAAGCAAGGAGTTCCAACTACAAGGTGCTGCAAGATAGCTCTTCTTTTTGGACTAAAGGCCCCAGAATGCCCT